>VRLP01003208.1:0-68872 GCA_009660295.1 Lophius piscatorius | reverse complement strand
AGACAGACAGACAGACAGACAGACAGACAGACAGACAGACAGATAGATAGATAGATAGATAGATAGATAGATAGATAGATAGATAGATAGATAGACAGACAGAGTTTATTAATGTTCTCTCACACACACACACACACACACACACACACACACACACACACACACACAGGCAGCATCTCTGTAACACTCAAGATTGAAGTGAAATAAATGTTTTAGTACACATGACATTGTAGAGCGATGTCGAGATATTCTCGATGGTTTATTCCAGTGGATAAATGAGAATCTGCACAAAAGCATACAAGCAACAGAAAATAACTTAAACACCATTGTGAGTTTCTTTTTAAATATTTAGTCAGAACCAAAAGTGACTGGAGCCAGAAGAGAAAAGGTGTTCAGTGTTCAGCAGACATTAGTCCCCATGCTGTGCAGGATTAACAGATCCAGCAGTGGATCAACTACTTAGTCTATTTACTCTCCTCTTGAAGGGCTTTGCTGCCCTCCTCTGGAAGTCAAGAGAAGGACGCCTCGGTCACAAGTCTGATGGTCTCTTCTCGGAAAATCAACCAAAAACCTGATATTACATCATCACTAACTATTCCACAGGTGTTCACTGTTCGAAAACTCAAATATCTCAAGTCAAAGTTTTAATCTGGATTGATATTTTTGAGGCGCTGGTGTTATATAACGTATTTCCACAATCTGCTACTTCATTCTTTTACTCCTCAGAAACTCAGCAGAAATATTGCACTTCTTATTTTCTGATAAATCTAAATGTTGGTCTTTAATCAAATTAGGATTTGAGAAAAAAAACGACGAGGCAGATTCCCTAAGAGTCAAACTCCAGGACTAAACTGGATCCATTCTAGTAAAGTTGTTCCACCTTGACCGACTGCAACTTTAAAAAACTGTTTACATGTTGATGCCTCAGTATTAACAATCGAACAGTCTCCTCTTACTCATCAGAGGATATTTCTGAATCCAGACTTCAATCTAGCGATCCCGTTTTTAACATCTGAAGGATATTTCAAACAAATGATCCGTTTTAAAATTTGAAAAAAAAGTTACGTGTTTTTTTTTTTATCGCCAAAAATCAATAATAATGTTGTAAGTTCGTAATTACAAAATAACAGACATCTTTTATTTGTTTTTACCTGGGTATTTCATGTCCTTTTAACTGTTTAAACTTTGTACCATGGTTTTGAATGAAATATTGTTATTATTATTATTATTATTATTAAAAGTTCTGTATATCCATTTTTATCTGGGGTCGGGTCACGGTGGCAGCGGGTTAAGAAGGATTTTACAGATATCTTACCCGAGAAAAGGGAAAATAGGGAGTTCTGTGTAAAAAAATATATTAATAATAGTAATAATAATAATAAAATTAAATAAAATTAAATACTTTCTCAATTGTTGAAGTTTTTGCCGTCAGTTCTTTGAGCCTCAACATTTTGTTCTCCCTGAAGTTCTTCTCTAACCTAAAAGTAGCTGATCATATTTTATCTGATATTTTGTAGTTATTATTGCGTGGCAGAAATAATAATAAAATAATAAATAATAATACGTTTAATTTATAAGGCACTTTTGGATCAAATCTCAAAGTGCTAAAAAGTAAAAGCAGATAAAAGCATCAATAAAAAATAAAATAATAACTATATAAAAACAAAAAGCAGCAATGTTAATTCAAAGTTATAGGTTCTGCTAAAAAAGAAAGATTTAAGTCCTTTTTTAAATGTGTCAGTCGTCTGTGGAGCCCTCAGATGGTCAGGGAGGGCATTCCACAGACGAGGGGCAGCAGAACAGAAGGCCCGATCACCCATGGTGCTGAGCTTAGTCCGGGGAAGGAGGAGTCGGTATGAGTGGGTAGAGCGGAGGGATGGTGTTGAGGTCAGTGGGGTGAGTAGTTCTTTCAGGTAGGGTGGTGTATCGTTACCATGGATACACTGGTGAGTGAGGAGGGAGATCTTATAATAAATCCTGGTGGAGATGGGAAGCCAATGAAGGGAATGAAGAACGGGGGTGATGTGTTCGTGTTTACGAACTATCATCAGGAGCAATCCAATGTGGACCCTTAGGTATGGTCCTTAGAGTGCTACCAGCCTAGCCATCCACATCCAGTGTCGGTACCAAGCCCGAATAAATGAGTTGGTTGTATCAGGAAGGGCATCTGACGTAAAAAAACAACAACACTATGCCAAATCAAGATGCAGAACGAGGAGATCCGCTGTAGCGACCCCCTAAAAAGGGAAAGAGCCGACAGAAGTTACTTGCTATCGTTTCTTTTTTGTGTCTGTCTCCGTCGTATGAATAGCGGTGCTGGCCGTGATTTTACTGTTTTTATTGAGATGTCTGATTTGCAGGGAGATCTTTCGGCTTCTAAAGAGAAATCGAGCGATTCTGTAGTGTCTAAGGTAGGTAGAAGTATCTACCTTTTCTCCGCTGAAACAAAAGCCCCTCCAAAGACTGATACTGCAGGATTCTGCCGTGTTCTTATGAATAGTGCATGGAGATCTCTCCGAACAGAAACACCTTTTAGCTCCGGAGATGTTCTCTTACTGCCTGGAGGTTATCCAGGAAACGCGGGGCAGGACTGTTTCAAAGTTTATCCGTCTTCCCCTTCCTCTGCCTCCTTCTCCATCACATCAACCAACTGCATGTCCTCTTTCACCACATCCAGAGAACAGTTTGTGCCCTACTCCAATGCGTCTAGCAATGCTGCCTTTCCACCTGGTCTCTTGAAGACACAGTATATCTACTTTCCTTCTCTCCATCATAGCAGCTAGCTCTCTACCTTTTCCCCTGTCATTGTACCCACATTTAAAAAGTTCCTACTCTCACCCCCTACCCTGCTGCCTTTCCTCTTCTCTCGCTGTTTCCCGACACATCTTTCCCCTCTCCGCCTTCTTTTTCTTTAGCCAACGGCAGCATAGTTTCAACTGGCCCCCTGATGGTTAACTTTGACCACCACTGTTAACCAGTGCCCCGCTGATCCAGTTGAGAAATCTTGGTCTGGAATAGGTTTTACGTGGTAAAAGTACTCCGACATGTGACCCCTTAGTTTATCAGAACTAAAAAAAACTGCTCTTGCTGTTTTATCAAACTTTATTTTGCTCTTGTGTTTTCTATGACTCAGGTATTAAACATCTCCAGGCTGTCTCCAACCAGCCAGTCATTCACACAATCAATGAAATCAATTCAGCTAAATTCAAACTTTGACTGGGTCCAAACAGCCAGACCTCAGATGTTGTTTCTCCATTGCATGTGAAGATGACTGGATTTCGGAGGACAAACGTGTGGGCAGTGTGATGCTCTCTCTCTCTCTCTCTCTCTCTCTGCCTCTGTCATGTCTATGATGCTCTCTCAGCTCCCTCTGCCCACAGGAACTCTCTTGCTGAGTGACCGGTACGAGAGGACGGAACACTGTGACCGGGACATGGCGCATTCCACACCACTAGCTCCCACATACATTTCACACTCGGGGTAATACGTATCGACAGGCTTATAAGAGTAATCCTGACATCGGCTGCCTTCGTGGATGGCGAGGTTGATTTCGTTGAGTCGACTTTTTCAGCGGAAGGCAAAAAGTTTTTGTTTTTTTTGGGTAAAGTTCAAAAAGATTTGGAGGGATAAAAATTTCATTTTCATCAGAACAAGTCGTCCGATGAAGAGGACAGATAACATTAATCACAGATAACACAAGAACTAACAGATGGATCATTTTCAAATTGTATACCCCCATAGACCTTAGTGCGAGGAAGAACTGCAGTGATTTCGGGAATGATGGGTAATATATATCCAACACTAGGGGGAGCTTCAGTTTTAAAAGTTTTCTCAACCGTTGGTCCAATTTAGTCCCAATTTGGACTCCATCTTTTATTTATATTATATTTTACTCTAGTAGTTCATATTTTTCTCCCTCTGGGTGTTTTTTTTAAAGAATAAAACTGTTTTCAGCCATAACTTCCTAATGTTGGTCAAATTTAGTCCAGCTTTGTTGACTATGAATCGACTCAAGTTCATATTTTACTCTAAAAGTTCATATTTAAATCACAAAAGGAAGCTTTCTTTCCCGAGTATTCTACGTAAAAATAAAAAAAAAGGTCAACCTAGTGTGTAAAATATGAACTACCAGAGTAATGAATGATATGAACAAGATTGATCTCCTCCAGTCGATTCAAATACTCCAAGTTTGAACGAAACCAGATGACGGTTTACAAACGATGGCCCTTAAACGTTTGGATATTAAGCTCTCCATAGTGTCGTAAATATACAACCGATCTTTCCAAAAAATCAATCCAGTTCTTGCTCCCACTAAGGTCTATGTGGGTATAAAATTTGAACAAGATCCATGAAATTTTTATTGAGTTCTGTCTGAGAAACTGTGATTTCAATTAAAAAAGCGCCACCTGGTGAGTAAAACATAAACGGTTAAAGTGAAAGATGACGCCTACAAGATAGTTACCCTCGAGACGATTCATATGCAACAAATCTGGACTAAATTGGACCAACGGTTGGGAAATTAAGGCCCGATGATTTACTCTTCATCCATCAGCTTCGCCCAAAAATTACTTAGACTA
Organism: Lophius piscatorius; assembly: GCA_009660295.1. Taxonomy (NCBI): domain Eukaryota; kingdom Metazoa; phylum Chordata; class Actinopteri; order Lophiiformes; family Lophiidae; genus Lophius; species Lophius piscatorius. The sequence continues at coordinate 64,295 of VRLP01003208.1, read as the reverse complement.
ATTAGCCATAACATTATAACCACTAGTAAAGGAGAAAGTGGGGTTTTTTTTCATTTCGTGAAAAATATCGAGGATAAAGTCCAACCAAATCAGGAGATTCTTTATTTTTTTATTGTACGTCTCTGGGTCTCTGCCAGCGTACAGCCGCTCTGGGCTTCCTCCCAAGAGCGTAATGGATGTGATGAAGTCGTCGCCTGTTGCTTTTTGGGTCGTTGCGTCTTCCGTTGTTCTTATATTTCTTCCATATTTAGACTTTTTTTTCCTCGACGTTTCAACTTGTTTCTCAAAATTAAATGAAAAAGAATCTTCTCTATCTCTCTTTCTTTTCTTTTTTTTTTGGTCTTATTCCCTGGCCCTAATCCTCCTTCGTCCTCTGCTGATGACGAGGCTGACTTAAATACAACCACACACAAAGTCCACACAGGCTAGTCCGCTATCAGATCATCAAAACCACTGAATCGGGTTCACATGGATGCCCATCACAAGGCCGACGACTCTGTTGCTGCACGTGCTCTGAGGAAGTTCACCAGTAGTGGGCGCTGTTATGCTTTGGTGTAAGGCTTGAGATGATTGGTTCACATTTGCCCATCACACTGTCTCTTCTACAGCAATCCACCAACAAACAATATGTGCAGCATTCTTTTGCTGAATTATTAGCACCCTTCTCGGCTGCTAGGATTTTTCTTTCTTCTCCGTAAGAGCATCACCGCCATGATTGTGTGGACGCGGATGCGTCAGCGGGCAGCGATGTGTAACCCGGATCTCTCACATCGTGGCCTCCCATCAAAGGCTTCTGTGGAACGGAATCCGGTTGAGTCAAAGACGATGAGATCAGATGTTTTTTTTAACGCTTCAGCGGCAGGAAATGCATCAAAACCTCTCCGTCTCATCTGAAATGATCGGCGCCACGGAACCACGGAGGGTCTGTCAGACATTCTGTCTTCTGCTTTGGCCAATATCTGAGTCGATCAATCCCTGATGTCCAATCACATATACCGCCGGATCCCTGCAGGCCACTGAGCACAAGGCCATTCTTGCCTCTGGCTGGGTCTAAAAATACCTTCTTCATTGTGTGAGAAATAAAAGGTAGCTGATGAGGAGCCTGCAGGATTTTCTCGCTGGTCGGTCAGAAGAAATAACTGCTTCCATCACGACTCTCAGACGAGTCTTGATTTTTCTTTTCTCTTTCTTTCTGTCTGGTTATGGCAGTCCTTCCAGCAAACACACACACCATACACACACATATACACATCATAAACATACACACACCGACACAAATTCAGACACACTCCACACACACACACACACCACAAACACACACACCATACACACACATATACACATCATAAACATACACACACCACACACAGACACAAATTCAGACACACTCCATACACACACACACACACCACAAACACACGCACACATACAGACACACATTCATACCACACACATACACACAGAAACGCACCACACAAGCATACATACAGACACACTCCACACACACACACCACAAACACACGCACACATACAGACACACATTCATACCACACAAGCATACATACAGACACACCCCACACACATACAGACACACATTCATACCACACACATACACATAGAAACGCACCACACAAGCATACATACAGACACACAAACCACTCACACATACAGACACACACATAAACACACACGTACAGACACAAAACCACTCACACACCACACGAACACACAGACACACACCACACGAACACACAGACACACACCACACAAACACACACCAAACAAACACAGACACACAGACACACGCCACACAAACACATAGCACACACACACAAACACACAGACACACACACAGACACACACCACACAGACACACACACAAACACACAGCACGCACACACAAACACACAGACACACACACAGACACACACCACACAGACACACACACATGCAAACACACACAAACACACACACAAACACACAGACTCACACACACACAGACACACACACACACCCACACACACACACACACACACACACGGGCAACATTGTTAGCGATGACGTTTCTGTGTCTTCGTCTCAGCGCCCATTGTTCATATTTGACAACTGCATAGAAATTATTAGTCTTCGGCGTGATTCATCATCTCTCAATCGAGCGGTTGCTAGGGCGATGAATCCGCGGTGGATTTGCTGGAGAGCAATGTCCTCACTCTGACACCCACTGATTATGTGCTGGGAGCGGGACTAAACGGCCGGGCTGGGCTGGGGTCTAACTTCTGCTGCTTTAATGGTCTGGAGATGAGAGACAGACGTCCAGATGCAGGCGGTCAAACCTCTGACTGTGGGGGACGAATGTCCCCCTCCTCAGCAAACACTCGCAGACACACACAACACCTCCCACGCTCTCGTCGGCACGTGATCACACACAGCGACCGCCTCCGAGCGCGTTTATTCATCAAGCCGCGCCAAAACGTCTTTTATCAGATAATTCATATGCTAAACCACCGCAGAGACGGGAGCAGACGGGATCATGGCGACCTCTCAGGCTGGCATTGATCAAAGTCTGTTTTGATCTGTTGTGGACAAAAATCTCTCTGTTTTGCTTTTGCTGAACAATTAAGGTTTTATTTGAATCTCCTCAAATCTCCTGCAAAAAATGAAACCCAGCACTAAAAAAACAGAATCTCTCAAAACCGAGACATCAGACACACGTCTGATTATTCAATCAGACGCTAATTATTCAATCAGACGCTAATTACCCTTTAGTGCAGCTTTAACTTTTATGCACGCCCTGATTTTGTCTCTTCAATCCTCCAGCAGAAAACTCTTGGTCTCAGACACCAGCCTCCATCATTAAAAACCCCCAAACATCCTTTTTGATGAATTCCCCCAGAATTCATCATTTCAGCTGGATTTTAACTAAGTGCAAACTACTCAGTTTTGAAAACTTGCTGGAAACCCCCCCCCCTGCAAACTCACACGTCCTTTTAGCTCCGCCCATTTAAAAAAAAAAGACATTCATAACCAAATTTAACGATAGAGCAACACCCGAGGTAAATCAGAAGGAAACTGTAGAATTAGACGTTGCAAGACTTAATTTGCATAAAACTGTAATCTCAATCAAAGGTAGGAACTTCTGGAATTCTCTACCTGCTAGTTTAAAAAAGATTAAATGTTTAAATCATTCTCTGTAACACTCTAGTCCTGGTTAAAACCGTTTTTTCATCTCGGTGTATTCTGTTTGGATGGAATTTCAAGGCCCATCAAAGGGACCTGTGTTAGAATTTAGCCCCAGCGATAAACAGGAGAAATAAACTAATAAATAAATATACAGATGTCTTACCGATTATCACATAAACACTGAATCACCACCATCAAAAGTCTTCATGTGTGCTCACGGCTTCATGAGGCCATGTTACTTTTTCAAACACAAAAGAAAAAAAGAAAAGCAAAATGCAGTGAAGCCGATCCTTCTGCATCCCGCCTCTAATCCCGGTCCGGTCTGAGGAGCTGATCCACATCACGTGTCTAACATCTGTACAATCACTGGAGGCCTCTTTCATACTCTGACACACGACTGGAGAGTTCTTCCTGTTGAGTTAGCACAGGCTCAACGTGAGTCAGACTTACTGGTAAGCAGGGCGTTTTATTTTGAAGGCCTGTGTTTTTGGAGACATGCTGTCGATAAAAAAAGCTTCCAGTATTCAGAATCGTCTGCATAGTTTCCATTTTTTGTGTTTATAAAATGGGAAAAAACTACGATGTGCCAAAACAGAGCCGGGCCAAAGCATCGGCAAACTAAGGAGCCCAGACGCCCAACTATCCCTTGGAACGCCCCACAAGATAGCTTCATTTTTACACAATATATATGTCATTTTAAGATCACTTTACCGACATAAAAGCGACGAACAAGGATTCTATGAAGACGTGGAACTTTGAAGCAGTCTGTAAGATGAAGAAATTAGTAAATATTGAAATTTTAAAGTTAAAAGAACATTAGAACACAGTTTACAAAATCAGAACTCTAATAATCAAACTCTGCTGATATAACGTAACAACCACCATACTTCCCTTTTACTAAAATATTTGACATATTCTTCACTTTAGAGAAAAGTAGTATGTGGATAGATGTCCATAACAGTTTCGTCATGGTCAGCTGTATCTGCTTCTTGTCGTTCCTTTTTTTTTTTTTTTGCTTTCCTCGTTTCCTTCCCTCCTCCCTCCTGTACTCTTATTTCTGCTGTCTGTCAGGGGGGAAGTGGGCGGAGTTTCCTGCTGCAGCTACTGCCAATCATCCTCCACACCTGTTGCTAATCTCAGCAATCAAAGCCTCTCAGCTCGGTAAAACCTGGAGGATAAGCTTTTGTTAATTCCAAGTTTGTCACCTATTTGCTGATTGCATCTTTTTTTTTTCTCTCCTGCTTCCACCTGCATGATTCACTGCCTGGTGAGGAGGATCTTTCTGCCACGTCTTCATCGTCTGCACAGCACCATCTCGTCTCCAGTCAGTGTTGGCTGGTGAGTTGTCTCCTGTAATCTGACAAACATGTAACCAATTCTTATGGTTTTGGCCTCATATAACGCCGGTGCAGTTTTGCGGTTTATGTTTCAAGCGCTCTTATTTTGAAGGAGTGGAGCGGAAGTAGAGTTTGCCAGTGTGTCGTGAGAGGTCTGCTTTGATGACAAAGTACTAGCAGTCCTCCTTGTATTACACTACATCACCTGTGTATGTTATTATTTTGAAGTTTCAAGTACAAGCGTGTGTCATAAACCATCAGGTACACACAAAAGAATAAAAAGAAAATTTCCAAATTCATCCTTGTTGGCAAACGTTTCAGGTTTTTCTATCTAACTGCTAAGCTAACAAGCTTCCTGCAAATGTTGAAAAAAGGAAATTTATTTGGAAGTAAAAAAACAAAATACAAATAAAATATTTTTCGTATCGTATTGAATCAGGAGTTACAGGAAAAGGAAATGTGGAAATTTTCTTTGGACCAACACAATATCAGGACTGTATTCTAGTTTTTAAATGGTTACGGAGAGAATGGACATTCTCTCCTGCTGCCACTAAATTTCTCCTGTGGGGATTTATCTAATATTTTCTATTTCTCTGTTCTGATCAGCATGATTTAAAAAAAAAAGAAGCACATTGAAATACATTAAAATGATCTAGTAGATCCCGCCTCCAGAGGAGGATAAACTAAACCTGTCCTGTCTTCTGCTCTCAACTTCAAACTAACTGCCTTTCACCTTGTCTACCCTGTAGGTGTCGCTGTTGAGGTTTAATCTGAATTTTAAAAAAAATGATAATTCCCAAAGATACACATTTTTTTCAAATAAATGATACTGAGATTTGGTGATTGGACCATTCGTCTCTGGTTCCAGTTCTACCCAGCCACAAATGCACCATCAGTACCACTTAAAAACATGTCGATGAGGGTGACCATCAGCACCTGTCTTTAACTAAACATCTTCCTTCTATATTTATCATGACGATGATGATGCATCGGTATCTAGAAGAGGAACACAGTACATGAAGTCGGTCCATGTTAATCTCTGTAGCCGCATAAATATGAATTAAAAGTGTCCATTTATGTAACAATAAGCCATTGGGCTGAAGCACATGTCATCCGAAAGGTTACTTTTAGTGACAAACGACTTATCGTTACTTATATCTAATCTGGTGATAAATTGGAATCAGTTTTCTATTTTATTTAATTTTTTTACCATTACTGGTTCTAATTTTTCCCAATGTAAGTTCTCCTGACGCATCAAAGCTTGTATTTTTGCAGTCATTAATCTTTGGGCTCGTTATTTGGTATGAATGGTTAAAAGTGGGTATAAATGAAACCGTTAATCAGTAAATGAATCCCTGGAGCTGCCGCCCCATATTATTGTCAAGTGTGTCTGCAATTTAGAGAAAGGGGTGACTTTGTTTCAGCCAGGTCAGAAAAATAACACAATTTCCAATTAAGGCCTTCATTTCCTTAATGAAAGGCAGCATCGGGTGCAGATCTAGAGACCGATCCCCGGATGATGGATTGGGCTCCTGTGGGGGACCAGTAATTGGGAATATGCTACAAAGGCTTTTTCACTCCATCTGCTTAGCCACCTGATTTGACAGCTAACATAACATTAACATGGCTTCTGAACCCATTATAAAAAAAGAACTCTCCTGTAGGTATTTGTGAACCAACCAACCTTAACACCAAGGAGAGAAAACTAGAAATGATAAAGTTTTAGTTCCGAGTCAAGAAGATTTTGAGTTTTGCTAACAAACAGTATGAGATGGCTCATCTGTCAGGGTTAGGAAGTCTACTAGCTTAAACCAGGGTTAGCCTTAGATTTAACTAAGATATGCTAGTTAACCGAGCTTTTATGGTTGACTTCAATGGGGAGTCTGATAACACGGATTACTGGACACTGAATGTTCAGTCCGATGTTTCCCAGAGTTGTAATAATAATAATAATACATTTAATTTATAATGCACTTTACATTTGGATCAAATCTCAAAGTGCTAAAAAAAAGTTGTGTGTAGCCAATAATATTATCTGTATTCCATTGGATTTTATCTTGTCGTTGGATGTGCTTGGCAAAAATGGTCCCAGTTGTCCACACTGGTTTCCTGTTCAGGTTCTGTTTTGTTGGGTTCAGCTCGCCATCCAAATAATTCTTAACTGGAAGATCCAGATCCAAAGAACAAAACAAAAAACCAACCTACACAAACAGTGAAGAAAAGAAAGTAAGGTGAGTCATTCTAGGTCAACGTGGGATCTCAGAAATAAGTCTTAATCATTAGTGCATCTTCACACAACATTAACTCTAAAATTACTACTAGAAATAACTACTAAAATTAATGGTCTTTGGCTACAGTGTGCTAACCTTAGCTACCACATAGAACAGCTTTTAAACATGTAATCAGGAACAAGTCAATTAAACACAATCATCCCACTAAAACTAGACAGCTTTAGTGTTATAAGACAAAATAACACAACAAAATAGCATTTCTATAAACACTTACTACTCATAAAGTGCGTTAGCGTTAGCGGTTAGCGTTAGCGGTTAGCGTCATGTTATATATCACAGCAAAACAAAGTGCAGCAAAGTGGATCAAAACATTCAAAAAAGTAGAATCTTCTTATTGTTTTTGACTAAATCATTGGTTAATGTGCCCGTTATTTTACACGGGTTACAAACAACTTGTAGAACAATACTGTAGACAACAAAATGAAGCATTTAAAGAATTATGTAAAGATCGAAAAAAGTATTAGAAAATGTTTCATATTTTACGTCGCTCAAACTAACAACCATTTATCACGATGACATCATTCCAGTCTCTTAGCGTTATGGTCGCTTTCACATAACGTCACTGAATTTGTGCAGTTCTGATTTTTAGTCATAAGTTAGACATCCTCTCCAACATGACATCCATTATCTCAGACACCAAAGTCTACATTTAACAAACCAAAGAAATGTTTAATCAATACAAAATAAATGAACGCTCTCATCCTGCTGACCTTTAGTGTTGCTGTTGGTGCGGTTTCATTTTTTTCATTCTTTTTTTTTTTTTACTGTCTAAATACTCGCTGCGCCTGGTTTCACCTCCTCAATCCATCCTCATGCCGTGTCTTGGTATCTTAATAATCAAATATTCCCCAGAATCTCCTTCCATGTGCATTATTCCAGGGCCATACCTCGGCCCAGTGACAGCATGTCTGCTGGGTTCTGCTCTGCTGCCTTCTGCATGTTCTGCTGCTTGAATGCTGAGAGGAGCATCTTTTTTCCATCAAAGACATAAAACCCATTTGTAGCTATAAATGGTCAGCGCTCCTTCGATGCAAGTGTTCCTACATTATTAATTCCTGCTGCATGTTGACAGCAGATGCAGTCAAATACAAAAAAAATCCATCATCGTTACAGAATAAGAACATGTACATTTACGTTTTATTAACCAATCGCCGACATAATGTGCTGAAAAACCACAAAAAACAGTTTCCAAACCATTTTCATCCCCAAACGAAAAACAAATATTTGCACGCATGGACGCAAATACTATGCCCACATTTGTGCTTGGCATTTGGAGATTCTTTCTTCTGCTTGCCTTTGAAAGGCAAACAGTCCTCACAGAAAGTCTAATTTGTTTGTTTCTCGCGGCTGATCAAAGCCGGATCAGATCAGATACGTCTTAATTATGTACAACCACTATGAATAACTAGACCTACGCTGTCGTCACCAACAGCAAAGGTATTTACAGGAAAAGTCAAGGTTATTTGCTGGACCCTAAAGAAGATAATGGGCAGGAGGGGACGACTGAGTAGTGGTGAGTGAGGAGGACGAGAGGGTGTGTAGGGATGAAGAAGGGCAGAGAGGTCTTGAGGAGCGAGGTTAGAAAGAGACTTGAGGGTGAGAAGAAGAATCTTATAATGGATGCGGTGTCTGACAAGGAGCCAGTGAAGTTGTTGAAGGACGGGGGTGATGTGTTCCATTTAAGGGGTTCTGGTAATGATGCAAGCACCAGATTTCTGAACTGATTTTAGATAATGGACGAGCTTGAGCAGGACCAGAGGGGAGAAGGTTGCAGAAGTTGGTGTGGGAGGTGACCAGGGCGTTGTCGAGGATGGCCGTGCTACTAGACGATGTGTGCTTGAAATGATAATGTGATGTTGAGGACGACACCCAGAGTCTTGACCGGGGGGGGAGGGAGGAACTATGGAGTTGTCGGTAGTAAGGGGTTTGTCAGATTTGGCCAGAGTTGTTTTGGAGGCAACGAGGAAAACTTCAGGTTCAAGACAGAACCCTGAGGAACACCGGCAGTGACTGGGGAGCGCAGTGATCTGAGGGTTTTGAGTTGTACAAACGGAATGCGGCCGGAGAGAAATGGAGATTTAGCGAAAGCTCAGTCAGGAAGACACTAAAGATCTCCACAGTTATCTCCCCTTTCTCTCCTAGCTGTCATGCAGCCACATTCTCTCACCCATTAACAGTTGGACCTGGTTACTCCCCTCATCAGCTGATCACCTGCCCCCAATGGCTACCAACTCTCTCCTCATGGCAACCAATCACCAAGCTGCTCCCAGTTTTAAATCCGCACATCCTCCTCCTCCCATTCTCTGCCTCATTCAGTTCTTCGGATTCCTCATCCTCCCGGCTCCAGACCCAGAGGAGTTCACCACCGACAGTGTCCAGGCTCCTGGGGTCGATATATTTGGATGCCACTCAGATCCGATCGCTCAGCGCGATCAGAACCCCCCTGCCGAGCCTGAGCACCAGGGACTTTATATTCATCATGTCGCACATCGTTATATAAACTATCCATCTTTCAATTTCAGATTGTTAAATAAACACCTTTTACCATCGATTCTCTTGTCCTCCCTGATTGAAATGGCGTGAACCGGGACGGACGGGTGGCTGAGAAACAAATGGAAGGTAATCTGTCTCGGAGGATGGTGTCAGAGGAGGATGGTTTCAAAGCCTGCACTGAGATCAAGGAGGATGAGGATGGCTAACAGTCCAGAGTCCTCTATCATCAGCAGATCGTTAGTTATCTTAACCAGGACTGGATCGGAAACCAGACTGGAGTTCTTCAAACAGTTTATTGTTGGAAAGGTGAGTGTGGACCCGATCTGCAGACCATCTTTCAATCATTTTGATGGATTGGTCGGACGTCATCCAGGTTGTTTGGATCTGCTCCAGGTATCTTGAGTATGGAAGTTATTGCAGCTGCCTTGAGGAGGAACTGGACCAGTAGTGAGCGAGGAGTGGATGATGTCAGTGATGAGGGAGGAAGAGTAGCGAGGACAGGCTTTGACAAGGTGAGCAGGTAGGGCATCTAGTTGGGAGATGGAAGATTTGGATTTGGATTTGAGTCCACATATTTGAGTCACAAGTGGGAGTTGAAAATTGGAAACTAGAAAGGAGAAGGAGGATATGGTGGACTAGATGCTGTGTAATTTATAGAGGTTAAGTTCTAGTGTATTTTTCCACGGTTGAGGGAAGTATTGCAGTACAAGTACATGTTCTGAGTTCAAGTGAGGTGCAATCATGTCAGGTGGTCTCAAGATGGTGTTTAGAGTGGAGAACAGAGATCTGGTCTTCCCTTATCCTGACCTGATGAGGTTAGAATAGTACTTCCTGTTAGCTGAGGACAGGGCGTCCCTAAAATGACAAATATGGTCGGAATACATGTTTTTATGGACAGTGAGGTCGGATTGGGCATGTGGAAGTTCCAAACGACGAACTCTGGCTTTGAGGCGATGCTGATCAGGGGGAATAAAGAGGTGAGGGTCTGCTAGTGTACTTCGAGTACATAGAATAATGCACAGAATGCATGCATGACCTTATCTTCCCACAACCGTGCACATAAATACGCACACATGCTGCTCGCTTCCTTAATAGCACATCCCAAGTGAGATCATTCCTCTTAAAAGCTGTTGCCAAAAACATGTTAAGCCCCTCAGTAATTCCCTCACAGCTCTGAACAGAATCGAAGAACACAAATGTTAACGTGGTCTCACAGAAATGAGTTCAAACCTTTGGCATTAACAAACCAACTAACTGTTGGGGCCATCCGGGAGATGGAGCTCCTCGCTGTCTTCACATCGTCTTGCAGATCCCAGTCAAACATCAAACCCTTCATATCTGCTGAGCTGAGGGTCTTAGTGGAAACCTGTGTGCCCAGTTTAATAAATGCACTCACCCACCGTTTTAACTCTAGCAAGTTACTCAGCCTTCATCCTTGCCTTGTTTTGGCCTTGTCCTATTTTTGTTTTTTATGGGATGCAACCACCAAACAGCAGGTCCGTGTGCAGTATTCTGTGATTCGAGGTCTTACTGCCAGTTCTGTTCTGCCAACTATGAATCCAAGATGGTGCAACTCGTTTCAGCCAAGGAACGCAGCCAAGGCATTGTGTGAAATCACGAGATCATACAACACGGCACAGTAATCCCCGAGTTCCCTCATTCATTTTTACAATGATCATCCATAGCATTATAACCACTGACAGCTGCACAAGTATAACGTTGATTATGTCAGTGGGGTGTATTAATAATACTGCACCAACAGAACCGCAGGTCTAATGAAGGATAACCGGTGAATCGGCATCAGGGACCCACCCGCCCACTGATGTAGATGAGAAGCAGAGGCTAGCCCTGGTCTGAAAAGTTACCAGAGTACAAATTGTGGAAAAAGTTCATGCTAGTTCTGATAAGATAGTGTCGGAAAACACAGTACGTCACAGAGCTGCACAATATTAGGCAGGTGGTAAAATAAACACACACACACACACACACACACACTATATTGCAAAATGGATTCTGTGTGATGGTTTGTTTTACTGTTGCCGTGTGTGGCAGTCTGCTGGGTCACATGGTGCGCAGCGGGGACGCTGGGCCCTTCCGCCTCCTTTTCCTCACCTACGAATGTAAACAGAAGGCGCATTGATACGTGATTGAATTGTGTGGCGTTAAATCACATAGTGAAGAATTTGTTTCCCTACGTGAAGTAAGACTCTGATTTTAAGCAATCTGTTGGTTTTGTTAATAAGAAATTATTGTTTCTAAGGCATCAAACCTACCTCCGCCTGTCCTTGTCCTCCCAGTGTGTTCGGGTAAAATAATTCCCCGTTGGCTCGGAAACCTTTTGTTATTTCTCTTATATCCCTTCTTGAGGACATTTCAAAAACAACAAGGGGCCAAAAGTTGCTTTATGGTCTTGAAGCAACACAACTCCTCAATGTCTTTTTTTTTTTTAGCAACAATGCAACCCTGAGCAACAGCAACAGAGAAAACCGTATAAGTAATGTCACCTCAGATGACATATTTATAAATATTATGGAATCAACATCCAGTCCGCCGCCGCAGATCCTTCCTGTTAACGAGATAAGTCAAAAACTGTATCACGGATCCTTTTCAAATCTTAGACCCACATAACCCTCGGTGTGAGGAAGAACTGAGTTTTTTGGAAAGGTTATATGTTTCCAACACTAGGGGGAGTTTTATCGACTCAAGGAGATTTATTTTGTATACATTGTGATTTACTCTAATAGTTAATATTCAACTCACTAAGGGGAGGTTTTGTAGGAAAAAACACAGTTTTTCAGATATAACTTCCAAACAATTAGTTCTATTTGGTCCAAATTTGGTGCATATGTATCGACTCAAGGAGTTCTATATTGTTAATATCGTATTTTAATACGAACTTAATTATGAACTGTTAATAACAATTCATAATTTTATTTACTAACTAGATGGAGCTTTTTTTTTCTTGTATAAATAACTTTTTTCCGGACATACGTGAAAAAATATTTCATCTATTATTTACTAACTTTTCTGCCCGCATTCACCTCATTATGAGGAAGAACTGGATTGATTTTGGTAGAAATTAGTCGTATATTTCTGAAATATTTCTTAATCGCCAAAATTTTGTCTGTTATAATTTATCAACCGTTGGTCAATTTAATCCAAATTTGGTACATATGAATCGACTCGAGGTCTTCTATCATGTGTATATATAATATTTTACCCATATCATAATCTAATAGTTCATAATTTACTTAATTTAGGGAGCTTTTCAAAAAATCTAAAATAATGTGGAAATAACTTAATATTTAATTTGAAGTGTTGAATCATGGGATTTACTTGTTCGACGAAGGCGTTAGGGGACTTTTGGAGGATATACCCTCGCTCTCAGGGAATAGAGTAGAGGTTCTAGTCTCCTGTGGTAAATACTTCTGCTTTATTTTCACGCAGCTGTTAAGGAGCTCTCCAGAGCCAGCATGTTTTAGAGACGTACGTATCTAAGATGATGAAACGGTTAATCTCCACTTACCCCGTGTGTTCCCTGTGGTGGCTGCTGCTCCTGCTTCAGCGCCGGTGAACTCCTTTGATGAGATCTGGAACACTTTACTCATCTACATTAGCATCAGTTTAGAGGAAGGGAAAGCAAATTCTAAGTGATGCAGATGATATGCAGGAGCGGGCGAGGGCGCTGGGCTGAGCACAAATTCCATTGGTTCACCTGTTTAGCTGATCACAGCAGTTTTGTAGTTCCGGTTACAGAATACGGTAAAACATAATTAGAGCGATAGTTTACACAAGAGGCACTGAACTTTCAACTACTGCTAGTGTTTTGGCACCAACAATGCAATAAAAAAAAAAGGTTATAATAAGGTTCATTCCAGAGTACATGTATGTGGGTCAAGAAATCTGGAAAACAAAAATGCACTTGTTTCCCCCATGTTTACACTAATCATCATAATAATAATAATAATAATATACTAATAAGAGACCCAAGGACGCTTACATGGTTGGGCACAAAAGAAAAATAACCACAATAGAGAGAAGAGCTGACAATAACAGTGGATGGGAGAGTTGACAGTTAACTGAGGTCAAAGGTCACGGTGAACAGGTGGTGTTTGAGGTGTTGAAATGAGAATAGCCTGAGATGAGGCGTTGTAGATCTCAGTGGGTGGAGAGAGTTCCAGAGGGGTGGGGGCTGCAACCCTGAAGTCCATGTCTCCAAAGGTTTGCACTCAGACCGCAGATTCTGGGACGGAGGAGGTCCGTCAGGTTCTGTGGTAGATATAGATGTAGATATAGATAGAACCAGAACCTCTGTTGTTTCAGTGTTTGTGTGATGTCTTAAATTTTTACCCAGCCGGTCAATACTGATGATTATTATTTTTTATTTTTAACCCTAGTGAACCGCGTTAAACTCTTTTATTATACATTGTGAGTGTGAATCTTTGTCATCCAACTTTTGATTTGATTTATTTCTGTCATATTTACATTTGTACATCAAACCAACGTTCGTATACGCATATATACATTTATTTATTTATTTATTTTTTACATGTTAGTGATTAGATTAGATAAAATACTGTTTACAGAGCAATAAGTTCATAATAGCTTTAGCCTCTTCATTTTGCTCTGAGTGAACCAGATTGATGCTTTTAACTTTTTAAAACATTTTGTGGGAAAGACTTCATCAGCAACAGTTTACTCTTCGTCACACACAAATCAATGACAACAAACATGGACCACTGAGGAGCCCCCCCATCAGTCGTTAATCCATCAGCTAGAATGAATGAATAAATCAATCTTTATTTATAACAGACCTTGAGACAAGAGTTTTAACAACTCTTGTCTCAAGGTCTCTTTCCAGGAAGAGCAGGTCTAGACCGAAGTCTTTATATCATTAACATGAACGAAGCTTCTTAAGTTGCGTCTGTCGATCGACTAAAAAAAAGAAAAAAAAAAAGAATGCTTCTTCCGAGTTTGAAAAAAACAACAAAAAAATAAAATGCTTGATTAAGATCCACAAGATGTGGATCAAAGAGAAATGCGTTCACAGTTTCTGATTTACGTCTCAGAAATCACATTCTGAGGAAAATGACACTTTAAACGTATAATCTAAAAGAAAGTTCCTACATAGAAAGAATCCCCCCACTTTAGTACCTGATTGTCGGGAGGAGAAAGATAAAACATTTAATAGTATTTGAGATCTATTCTGGGAAAAACAACCCTCAGAGTGAGCCCCATGCGGATGTGGGGGTGGGGGGGTGATCTACAGTGATCTGCCCCTCCTCCTGCGAGGAAACATCCTACTGAAGCTGTGAATCCATGACGGTCGTGGAGACGAGCTCCACAGCGGACAGAAATAGAAATGCAAATGGCGACAGTTTCATAACGCCTCACATCCAAATCATTATCTCAATCTGTTTACTTTCATGTCCCACGTTCTCTCACGCCGTGTCGTGAAGAGACGTGTGGAAGTAGGCTTCGGGAGTCTCATCCTGCTTCGCCGCTGAGAATTGATGGAAATAAAGAAAAGCCCCCTCCATCGCGTAAAGGCCGTGTGATTTATTTAGAGGCTTTCAACATATGGATTTTTATTCCTCCAGAAGGTGTTCGGTACATAGAGCGGTTTGGAGTTGGTCATGCATAATTAATGAGGGGGGAATCGACAGGGACAGAGGGGTCTTTATTGTCTGCTGGGGTCTCGTAAGTTTTTAGCATCATGTGACTCCAGATGGGGACGATGGAGAAGCCGTCTTGGGAGAGATGTTAAAACTGCTTTGTTTGTGGGTAACAGGTTATGGCGTAGACCCCCACCCCTGTTTAGAGAAGGCTGCTCTAGTTGGTTCTCTCAAAACCATCTGTCCTCTCTGTCCAGAATGTGAAGGTAGTTGTCCTCAAAAGAGAGACCTTTGTCCTTGAGGTGCGGGTGAACGGCGGCGTCCTGTCCTGATGAGCGGCCTCTCATTGGCTCATCACTTCAATCTATGATAATACCTATTATGTAAAAGGAATGATTATAAAATCTCTTGACGCCCCAGCAGCCAGTCAGAACTGTAGGATCCTCCTGGACGAGAGGTTGACACGTCTTCAAGCCAAAACAGAAGTCCACTTGCTTTGGGCTCAGGCCACATGGAGAACCAGGACCTGGATTAAATGAGAATCTACACAGACAAAATAGAAACTACTGAATTGAAATATTTGCTGTTCCCACAAAACATGCAAAAAGTACAAAAAAAAAGTTCTTTTAGGGTATTATGAGACTTATTAGTCATTTAATAGTCACATGTGTTAACCTTTGGAAAGTGGAACCAATAAGTGGGATTAAAGGGCAGGCGGCACACGGTGCCCATGTGCTTCATCCCTCCCACTCGTTTCTACGACTCTCTTCTCATTCCTCCTACCTGACGTGGATGTGGCACATCGTAAAGACTCGTCCTTTGGGCGCCACACCGATCATGTAATGTGTTGGCGCTAAATGCAAAGGGGCCAACACGTGTGCACCTCCTGTGATTTATGGTGGCAAAAAATGATGAGGATACAATAATAGCGATACTTGTCCGTTGGTAGACACGGAATCCAGGGCGTCAGAGTTTGACGGCTACATCTGCAGCGTCAGAAGCTGGGAAAAAAATGAAGTCACTTAATTCTTCATTTCATACAACATCAACATGGTTTATTTTACGTTTGTGAATTGTAGATTATTTTTTATTCGTAAAACACGCATTAAGTTAACTTTTCTATATTCAAGCTATGTTAAATTCAGTTTGTATTAATTCTGCTGAGTCATCAGGGTAAATGATGCAGCAGACTTTTATACAGGAAGTACCAATCAGGCTGTACCATCAGGCTCAGACCTCAGGGGGGGGGCTGGATTTTCTCCGTTTAGTTATTTTGTTAACTTCGTTTGATTTTGTATTTGTTATTTAGATACATTTGGATTTGATTTCTATAATGATTATGTTAATTATCAAACACACTAAGTTATCGTTGTTTGTGTAATTATTTAGTGCATCAGTGTTTTCTTTTACCCCCACTTCTATTCATTTGGTTCGATCCACCATTACTTCGCTTAAATGTATTGTTTCTGCAAAATCCTGAGTTTAGTTCTGTTCATTGGAACTCATTTAGGGGCCCAGAACTTTTCCACTTATATTTGTACATTTTCCTTATTTTGGGGTAAAATAAAACCCTTCCCTCCAAAGATCCGCCCTCTGCTCCACGTGCCTACCAGCTCCGTCCATCACAGACAGGAATACATATTATACTCCAAATTTAAATGTAGACCAGTTAGAATGTCCGCTTGGGTAGGCTCCAGCACCCCCGACCCTGAACAGGATAAGCAGTTACGGATGATGAATGAATAGAATGAATATTTTCGTTTGCAACGGATGGAATGCGGCACACACTGGAACAAGACCTTGCGTATAATTTATTATTCATTTTGGATTTCTTCTACTTTGAATCTCCAAATTAAGGTTTGAGTTTTGTTCCAACGGAAAAAGTCAAAACCAAATAAAAGAGGCTGAAACTTCCAGGCTAAGATTAATTAACATGTCGGTGTAAACGGTATAATCGGTGTTTTTACTAAATGCTGTATTTGATGCGTCTGTTGTGACCGTCTTTCTGTCCAGACTTTGTTCATTAGCAAAGAACAGAATATAAGGATGTGTTAAAGACAAAAAAGCCTGTAAAGACGCTGCAGGTTCTCATAATGGTGTAATCGCATGGAGTCTTTTTGGAGGAAACCGTAAGATTTGAAAAGGATGGATGTGACGTGATACAACATTGGTAATGGGCAGGAAGTGAGGCTGACGCTGGCGCTGAAAGGGGAAGAAAACATGTTTCAGCATCGCTTTTTTTCTTTTTTTTGGACAAAGCACCTGTGGGATTCTACATGTTGACGCGATGAGTAAAAACCTCTAATTGTACCACACTTTACCTTCTTCTTTTTTTTCTTCTGAGTAGAACATTGTGAACAAAAAGCTTCTTTTTTTTTTGTGTTGTAGCCGAGCAGTTGTGCATTGAGTCACCTGGGAATCGATGGCTCATCTCCTGAAAGCTCTTAGCGGTCCTACGCGTGAGTAGATGTGAGAAGGTGTTAACTCCTTAGGTGCCTTCAATCACCGAAGCCCCTCAGTCTTCTCACAAACACGTCGTCATAAAAGGAAAGTTCTCTAATTCGCTGCATTATTCATCGAACAAAAGCACCTTTCATTGCCTTATTGTTAAATGTATTACGGTAACCTTGAACTCCTTCATAAAGCATCATAAATGGTGCATTTAGATTATTATAATGGTAATAAAACTTTAAAAAACAGACTTTCAAAGTGCTTTTATAACAAATCAAAGACATAAGCTCAAAGAACACAGAGTGGACAATTAGAATAAGAGACAATAAGCAACAAGGAAAATTAGGGAGAACAATTAAGAGATTAAAAGATTATAAAATGCCTAATTAAAGGAAAAAAAAGGGTTTTAAGAAGCTTCTTAAAAGAAGATGCACCGACATGAGCCTCATCTAATAAGCACTCAGTTAAGAGATCATTAAATACACAGGAGAGAATTAAACAAAAACCATCTGTATCTCTAATAGCACAGCAGCAAAAAGTAATAACGCACTTTGGTTGTGGGTTTATTAGATTTCTTTCATTTTTTTCACGACATTCTGTCAGCTGAAATGTTGATAATTGGACGAGGGACACTGGGAAATAATCACTCCATCACAGCGGCTTGTAAATATTCACACCCTGGTTTGGCGACATACCTGGAAATATGGCGAAGCTGTTTTTAAAGAAGGTCATCTATGAAAAGCAGGGCAGCACCCGAGGGAGGGGTACGTGTCATCTTCGTTTTTGTGTACGTCGTGTTTTCACAACCCTTCACCCTTTAAACACGTGTGGATTATAAAAGGTCTCAGATGAACGGCTGCAGTTCCGTGAATGTTGTGTGAACCCAAACAAAATTACAATCCCTGAAACACATGCGGGTCTCACACTCCTGTGTGTTTGTGGAGTTAGGCAGCTTGAGCCTCTGAGGGGTTTGGACCCATTAATCAGACCGGACTATCATGTGACTGCTGCACCATGGACATTTAACACTAGATGTGAGCTGTCATCAAAATTGAGACTTGCTATTTTAGGATGGCATATGGCAGCTACCTCTTTCTGGGTCAGTCTATTTGGAACCTGTGGGGACAAAGTGTGTCCTCTTTTAATATCCTTACATTTTCTACCAATGAAATGACTTTCAGCTCCAGGGGCCCGACTGGAATGAATTTTTTTTTTTTTTTTTAAAGTATATAAATAATTGCAGCTCCTGGGGAGCAAATAATGCTTTCAGTCGTGTGGATAATCTCAATATTCTGCATTTATATCGTGAATTTCTTTTTTACGGTAATATGTAAGAACATATTTTGGTATTCTAAATAATTCTACAGAAGGTAATATCTTTGATTTACACGCATCAGCCACAACATTAACAAATACCTGTTAGCGGTCCTAATGTTGTGGCTGATCTCTGTACATCAATCACCTGTTTGGATGTTCAGTTCAACAGAATGGGGGTAAATAATGATTGAACCCAGTTTTATGGCCTATAATAGCGGCGGACTATCAGGAGAAGAAAACTTATCTCCGTATTGATATATTTATTCATTTATTCTAAATGGTAGAGAAGACGAG
The DNA here is from genome assembly GCA_009660295.1 of Lophius piscatorius. Taxonomy (NCBI): domain Eukaryota; kingdom Metazoa; phylum Chordata; class Actinopteri; order Lophiiformes; family Lophiidae; genus Lophius; species Lophius piscatorius. The sequence continues at coordinate 45,317 of VRLP01003208.1, read as the reverse complement.
ACCCTGGTTTGTTACACACCCAGCTCTTCAGTCAGGTTTTATCAAAGCCCTTCCTGTCATTGTTGAAGAAGGAACAGCAACTAGAAAACGACCTGATCTTCAGTAACTTCCTCATCGACACTTTGACAGATAATATATATATTTATAAAACATTGTCAGCGTTAAGAAATATTCATTCATTCATTATCTGTGACTGTTATCCCTTTCAGGGTCGCGGGGGCTGGAGCTCATCCCAGTTTTAATCAGTTTCCAATATTTTTTTTAAACCAGCTAGACACAATTGGTCACATTTATTAATCCACTAACTTAGTCCGACTTAAATAAATTAAAGAAAACTTACACATTAACCCGATATATATCATTTATTAAAACTCCTTCATAAAGATATATATGTATTTATTAATATATGTAGTTAGGGTTCATAATTCAACTAGTATAAATGACAATGATGCATTTCAAAGAAGTTTTTCTGTCATGTTTCTTATTTGATTTAAATGTTATTATTTGAGTTAAATGTTTCTTGTTAAATTGATCTTGTGTGATGAAGTTAGTAAAAACAGGCAGAGGTGCTAAAGTGTAAAGGAGGGGTCTTCAAAGTATTGATGACTGGGTTCCAATTAACACTAGACTAAAACTAGGCCGTTTGGGCAGCATTGCCTGATGGGAGTTGTAGTATTATCATCAAAATTATCGTATTTTTTTTCCTGGTGACTTTTAGACCTGTTGTGATTTTTAACAATGCCGACGTCATCCAGCGTCTGCATGTTGCAACAACGACTAAAAGCTATCCGACTCCTCATCCTCATGTTCCGCGCTCATTGTTAAACGATGCGTAGCGCGCAACGCCGTACGTCATTTCTTCATCACAGCATTGTTAATTGGCTGGAAAGGCGCCACGTGACAGGAGCCGCTAAACAGCCGCTAGCTCGATTGACTTAGAGTGAGATAACTTAGCTATAAATATGAGAGTGATAAAATGGCCAAATTATCGTACACTTGGGGATATTTGGCTTCTTTGATCGAACATCGTACAGGGGGTGATATTATCGTAGAAAAAAACGATAATTTTCATACGTCTGGCAACACTGATGACGGACGGACAGAGAGAGAGAGAGAGAGGTTAACGGGTAACGGAGCACTTCTTCATGGTGACGTCATTGTGAGGCAAATCATTTATTTGTCCGCCCCGCCATCACCTGCTGCCTCTGAGACTCATTAAAACTCTTCTTCTCCCCACCAAACTCCTGCTTTCAGCCAATAAAGCTCGGACTTTGGTTTGAATGTAGTTACGGTCGACTGTGTTTCTGTCACAGCGACGGTGAGGGATGAGAGTCTCGCTCGTTGGTTTGTAGGACGCGGATTTGCGAATCAAAAAGGCCAAGCAGGACGGCACCGGCTAATAGAGGAAATACATCACTGTCATCTTCATTCTCTCCCCTCCACATCGAACTCATCACCTCAGTCAGGCGGCTCAAGCGGGACAACGGAGTCTATTCAAGTGTCAATAATCTGCTTGCAGATACAAGCAGCTGAGCGGAACACAGAAGATGGACATTTGTTTCCTAGAAGAACGACGATGGAACATTTTAACTATATGTAAAAACTCAGGAAGAAACCAGATCTGAATCCTAGACTCGTCAAAGGGGATGGCGTGGAGAGGGTCTCGGACCTCAGGTTCCCGGGCGTACACATGGATGGTAACCTCTCATGGAGCACAGAAGAGACCACCTCACTCGTGAAGAAGGCACAGCAGCATCTCCATCTCCATCTCCTGAGGGCTTTGGTGTCCTTCCATCGCTGCTCGATGGAGAGCGCGCTGAGCTGCTGCACACAAGACAAAGGTCTCCAGGGGGTCATCACCACCGCCCATGAAAGGATTGGCTGTCCCCTCCCCTCCCTGGAAGGCATTTGCAGAACTCACTGCCTCAGAAGTATGCAGGATTCTGAAGGACTCATTCCACCGGGACACCTCCTGTTCCACTGGAAGGCATTTCAGGCCAACAGAAGAAAAACCGACTGGAAAGAGTTTTTTATCACGAAGCCATAAATGCTATCCTTATTTTTATTTGCTCTGCGAAGGACAGCCATCCAATTCCGTCGTACTTGTACTTTGACAATAAAGGTCCGCCTGTCCGTCTAATTTCTTTAATAGCTCAGTTGAAGAAACACAAAAATGAAAGTCATATCTTCTATAGTGTCTTCTCTCAACAAAAAAAAAGATATTGTCATAGTTAGGGCAATTTAATAACTTTCCATTAATAACAACCATTCATGCATAATGGCTGTAATTGATCGGCCTGGCGCGACAGCAGAGGGGATGAACTCGGGCCAAACGCCATGATTGTGCCATTGTAGGTGAACAATGTCCACTAAGGAATTCATGAATCCCTGATTCTGAGAGTAAAAGGTGACACATTCCTGCATTCTACCCTTTTCTGCTCATATCTGGGTTATTACGCCGTCAGGGATCAAACCGATAGCAGTAGGAAGAGAGTGGTAAAAGCTTAATTTCAGAAATTAAGCCACAAATGGCAAAGAAATGGAGTCTTATATAACTCAATGAGAGGAAACTACGAAAAGGAGGGACCCTGAAATAAAGCTCCAAACTAACACAACATAACTGAACTCCACTAAACTTAGAGAGTTCAGTTCTGTTCAGCTATCAAAAGACAGAATGGGGTCATATAGACACGGATTAGTCCAAGACTCACACAGAGGGGGAACCTTAACATTAAACATCTACTCAAAATTAGAAATATCAAGAAACATAACAAGGAAATTAAACAAATTTTCACAACTAATCCTGAAACAAAATAACAGGAAACAAGAGTAAAATCAAGTTTAAGAAATGAATCTTTCAAAGGAAGTCATCTCTGCTCATTCACCACGATGACCTCCTCCACTTCCTGTGGGCGGGGCTTAAAAGGTCATCTTTTCCCTTCAGCAGGTCTTTTGCCGGATGGATCTCGGTAAGAAACAAACAAAAGTAAATAATTATATGCAACATAAATGACAATGATAGCATGTTAACTATAATGTGTCCAAATTGGTAAACAACTATCAAATGTGGAATAAAGTGGGGAATGTCAACCCAACTATGTGAAGACAGGAAGTGAAACAATACTAACACTCGTGGGCAGCTGCTTGTTTAACCGCCACACACACGGCCTCCAATTAGTTTGAACCCTTAGGAATTATACCAACTTTTATGAGATACATCAGTTGACATATATCTGCATGATTCAATGCCGAACACAGTTTTATGTTTTGGTAATATGATCTTTTAGGTCCTTTGTTCCAAAGCAACAATTATAACTAGCCCGCAAGTTAATATTTAATTTCTATAATAACTGGTCCGCTGGTATAACTGGCACAAACATCACAGATACTGTCAATCCCAGAATGCACAGCAAAAGCCGGTGCGTCAATCAGGAGTGCCAACGCGTCTCCCCGCTCCTCTGCTGTCACATATCAGCGTTTATGCAGTTACCCCAATAAACTATGGGCTTATCCTTAGAAGAGTTGCTACTGAGCCCGGGAGTTACACGCGTGTAATTATAAATAGAATGCAAAACAGAAAGACACAAGAAGTTGCTTACTTTTAATGTGAAATGCAGTTTTCGGCTTGTCATGCACCTGACCGTTTTCTGAGGAGCAGCTGCTCCTGACTGCAGGGACAGATACGAGGAGCAACAATTTACTTTTACTGTTTGATTATGGCAGAAAAAGGAAATGGCTAAATCAGTCCCTCCGTTTACCAAGGGTCATTAAAAGTTCCTTTTTGTTGATATTGTTGATTAAAACAGAATTATTTTGGATTTAAATTGAAAAATAAACTTTTTTGGGCTGTTATTGATGCCTGTGAATAAAAAGTATTCATTTGAAATTACCTTTCAAATAAAAGATAATTCCATTTTTCAACATTTTAAAGAACGATGCACAGGTTTAACGGCTGTGAGATACTTCCACACAATAAAAATCATTCGAAGAATCAGACTCACTAGTGACTCTAAAAATGTACTTCGTCCCCTCTCCTGTCTTAAATTACAACAGAACTTCATTTACGCTTGTCTACCTGAATACCTGGGTCTACCCCTGAGGTAGACCCAGAACTCACTGGAGGGACTCTGTTTCTCATCTGGACCTGGGAACGCCTCGGTATCCCCCCAGCATGAGCTGGAGAGTGTTGCTGCGGAGAGGGATATCTGAATATTCCTTCTCAGCCTGCTGCCACCGTGACCAGGCCCAGATAAGAGGAGTAAAATGGATAGAGTGATGCATTCTGACTATTTATACATACCCCCCTTTTTCTTTTTTTTTACAGTAATCACTCTCTGAATGTCTACATGGAAATAAAGTCAGTCAGTCAGCCATCCATCACAGATAATGTTATTTCCCCCCAATTATCCATAAAGTAAGACTCTGACTCAGCAGCGTAATAATGAGGATATTGTATTATTTGTACCTGATGACGATGAAAGCCTATTTTAAGCCGGCGAGAGAAATAAGTGGAGGGGAAATTACTTTAAAGGCTACATCTCTGAATCAACCAGCCTCCCTTTGAACCTTGTGGATAATCTCTATTTCTGCTGTTCCTGTTATTGAGCTCATCGTCCTTTTCTTCACCTCAGCATGTCTCTTCGTCACCGTCTCATTCATCGGCGCCGACACCAGATAAGAGCGGTGACCCTGGCGGCAGCGCATCGCAGTTTCGTGTCCGCGGTTAACAAACTCTTCATCGTCTGCGGCGTTTCATTTATTGAACAACCCCAAATTTTCCGCTGCTGAATAAAAGCCCGTCTATAAGTGCTGTTATTATTTTTGTTTTTGGTGGAAGCCTTGAGAAGAATCCAGCCATTATTTTTCTTAAATGCTGTGAAGTCACCGTTGAGACTGAGCATGTGCGAAAAGTGAGAATGATGATCGTGTTGTGTGACCGGTGACGGTGGTCCGAATGTGCAAAGAGGTTAATTGGAGAGCATGATGGGAGTTTTCTTCCTTCTCTGAGAGACGGTTGTTGTAGTTACTTATCGTTAAAAGGAGTCAAAGGATGAATAAATCTTCTTCCGTCCTCCTCCTCACCTTCAGGTCTCACCATAACCTTGTACCTCCAGGCCCTCCCGTACTTTTCGCTCTTCCTCCTCGCTCCTCACTACGCCTCCTGCCCATCTATCTTCTATGGTGTCCGAAGCTTTTAACCGTGCAGACCATCCGCCAAATTGAACCCCCACATTCAAAAAAACCCACCTTTCCAGACTTTCTTATTCCGTATGATCGCTGTTGTTGACCTTGTAGTTTATTTTTAGCTTTTATTGCATATCTTTTTGCTTAAGTCTGGATATTTATAGTTTTTTTTAAGTTGTGTATCTGTAAGGTGACCTTAAGTGTCCTGAACAGCGCCCATAAATGAAATGTATTATGATGTTTATTATTCTATCTGGCGTGGTAGATAGCATCATCAAGACGGCCGTTCAACCAGAGCGACGCTCAGCCTCACTAATTCTCCTGATGTGGGAATCTGGAAAGCCTAACTTCTGGTTGTTGTAGACTGTGTCGGCATTATCCCTTGATGGTAGGGTGGCAGAAGCTCAGTGGGTAGATTGGTCGTCCCTCAACCCAAAGGTTGGCGGATGGATCCCATATGGATACCTGGTTGGCTGTATCGCCATCAAGGGTGGTTCATTCCAGAAGGGACCAAGAAAGACCAGCAGGCAGGAGGTGAGCTGGTCTCCAGGTTAACTAGTCTATAACTCTTGAAGGGACTAACGCTGCCTGGAGATGCATGAAACTGTAGATTGACACAAAGTAGACATTGTATTATTCCATAACTCCTTTCATGACCAACATGGAAGCATCTCCGTACCTTCATCGCCAGAACTTTTTTGGCCCATCCCTCATGTTTAGATGTCTGGTAATAGTTGTCTCTTTTACTGGTGGTACCTCATACAATTTCCTAACCTGACTGCTAACCTCTGCTTGGTATGATATGAACACTTCCTGCTGCAACCTAGCAGAATTCAACAGAACCATTCATTTAGTAACAATCATGGTTGATGATTGGTTCTGTTGACAAGAATGCACTATTGAGGGCACTTTTTTTTAACTTGTTAAAAGATTGGACTCTTTTCCCCATATTCATATATTTATCTTGTATTATTGTATTTTTTTTCAATTTCAGATCCCCATATTGCATTTTTTTTTTTGCCAAGTTACTCTAATTGTCCTATTTTCTTTAACCTATTTGAGCACAGAGTAGTTTGAGTTAAGAATTTTTACTGAAAATATCAATGTAGCTTACTTTTAAGTGAAGGCTAACTAGCTGGCAGTGTGCTAACTCACTGCCGCCATTGATGTTGTTGAAGGGGTCCGTGTTTAATAGGGAATGCGGCCATTGTTCAAAGTCAACGCTGTCAGGAAAGGAATTACGTCATCAAGGTTTGTCGCCTCTATAATCTTGTTCCTTTTATGTTTTCATGAACCTTTTGTTTTTATTATTACACTCAAGCAAAGTTGCACAATCTTTTCCTGCTGATAATTCAACCATATCATCCTAATGTTCACCCAAACCCTACTGTAACCACCGGTCACCAATCAATGTCTGCAGAAAACAACCCGAAAACACAAAATAACATTTAGCGATAATCTCCAACTATTATGAGAAAGTAAATCTGTGATATACAAAACTGTATTTGTAGGATCCAACCCTGAGCTCTTACAGGAAAGATTCGACGTGTACGACAATTTTCTTCAAAATACGATAAACCTGAGCCTCTGGAAACGACAATGCTCCCATCATGCAACGCTGATTTGAACCCATCATGTTCGGGAGGCGACTGCGCTAACCACTAACCCGCCATGCTGTCTCTCACGTAAACAAGCGTGCATAAATACTCCCGGTATTCTAATCCGAGCCTGTGCATCGTCGCACAATTGGCCGACGGCTGGTGACTCACTTCAACAAGCTGGTGTGGAGCTGGAGAGAAGGCGGTGGGTAGATGGGTCGCTAGGTGGGGATGAGAGTGGGGAGCAGGAGGCGGGAGTGGAGCTCGCAGCCTCGAACGCCCGTGCACATTGTTATTGTGAGAGCGTTCGCGTCCCCTCACAAACAAACACTCGCTATAAATACCTGCAAAGGGAGTCATTATAATCTACGTGCGATTATTTTTTCTTTGTGCAGTTTTTCCTCTTCATCTCTGCCCGCCACGGATGCCTGTAGTCAGACTTGAGGAGAGAGAGAGAGAGAGAGAGAGAGAGAGGGAGAGAGAGAGAGAGAGAGAGACTGGTGATGATCACAGAGGCTGCAGCCCCTCTGCTGATGCTGTTACAGAACGTGCAAAAGGCAGAGGGAGAAGCAGCAGAGGCAGAGCTGCTCTTCATCACATGAACTCAGAGGGAAGAGGAGAACGCTGCCAGACGTCCACAACGAAAAGAAGTCAGTCCTCCGGTTTGTGGCCAGTGTGACCGACCCGGTCCAGTCCCTGCTCACCTCTCTTCACCCACCAGGACCCTGAAACCGGCCACATAAACAGGTGAGTCTCAGGCTCTGGCATTCTGGATGGGGGGCAAATGTAGATTTTATTCATTATAACATAAAAAGGATGTGTCGATGTAACAAACATGGGTTGGAGAAAGTTCTAACAAAAAACCGGTCTGTTTCTGTCATAGGGGCATTTTGTTGTGGACGCTCGTTACATGTGAGTTTGCATAAATGAGTGAAGGCTTGTTTACGTCTTTACTGGCAGGACAAAGAGGCTGGAGGGACTTGTAAAGGAGTTTAAATCCATGTGTCGGTGAAAGGGAGAGTGGGTGGAGTGGGAACCATTTCAGCTCTGCTGCCGTCTTCATCTTGTTTGGAAACACAAAAAACAAATTGTTCCCCCACAGATTCTTCCGGCGGACAGACGGCGCTGTGTAACGGAGCGCAGACTCTGAATGCGGTTGGGTCTTTGCTGTGTGTGGACAAAGCAGTTTTTTCGACAACTGTCGAGACAATCTGCACGTGTTTACATTTCAGATTTGCACTGTTTTCCTTGAGCTTATTGTGAGCTTTTGGTCTGATCCGCAGAAGCTACTGCATCCGTCACGGGTTTCTGTGGCTCTGACGGGAATAAAATCAGCATAAGGTTGTGAGAGTCGTCACATTTTGAAGTCTAATCCACCACATGATCCGGTTTTTCAACATATTGGCATGATTTGAAGAAGGGAGCTGACATCAAATGGGAGATCTGCTTTCATAAGGAAGATAAAGGCTTTTTTTTTTTTTTTTTTAACCCTTTGATGTCCTCACCGATAAAAAAAAAAACCCGAAGGAAAGCTTTTTTTCTTGCATTTCTATTTCTGAATTAAATATGAGTTTATCATAAAACATAATGATTTGTTCATTCATGTCTTTAAACAGTAAAAATAAGAAATCAGAGTCAGAAAATGATTTCATCCTGACATTTTGTTTTTCACGGAGGAGTAGTCATTTAAATAAGATTAGCTCAACCGTTTGGAAAAACTCGTTTTTAGAAAACGATTCGACTTTTTTTCTGGCTGTAGTTACATAATTCTGTTTAGTAAATCCTCACATCCTTAATATGCCCCCCAAAAATCCTGCTTCTCAAATAGGACTTCTCCACGGTGGTCCCTTTGACCTGCGGTGTCCCCCAGGGCTCCATCCTTGGCCCCTTACTCTTTAGCAGACACAACAAAGGGTTAACTCTAATCAAACATTACACTGGTTTGTAATATTGATTGATTAATATTGCTTGTTTTGTTTTTTGTGGTTTGGACTGCATTACCTAAAGTAATTATTTTAAGTTTAAATGTTTCAAATTCTATAAGATTTTTTTTCTATTTTTACCAATAAATCTGTGCAACACTGAGATCAAACTTCAATATTTTTAGTATCATATTAAACCATCGTCTCACCTGCCATTACAATGGAGCAGCTTATCCTCTACGTTAGTATGAACCACTTGTTGCTTCTGCTGCTGCCTGCGATCGGGGGCAACTCTGGGGTCTTTACCTCAGGGATTCATCAGGTCGGCCCAGAATCTTATCTCCAGGGCTCGACCCGTTGATTTTATTCTTTTTTCTGCGGTTGGTCTGTGCCGTAAGTCTTAATCTGTATGATTTTTGCATAGCGACAAGGAAGAGAAATACAAAGATTTGAATGGCACCATATGGTTGAGTGACATTTCATAAAGAGGCATTGTCAGCGTGGAGATGGTTCAAACCGCTGAGCCACGACTTTGATCCGGGCTTCCATTGAGAGTGAAAAAATCCCCCCAGTGTTTTTCTCTCACTGTGGAAACTGCTGTTGTTTTGCCTCTGGCTGTCAATCTGTCACTGACTGTGATGTTGAGGAATCAGCCCGTACCCCCCATTGACCCTGCCACATCCCTTTATCAACCCTTCCTTAATATATCTGTCCCCCCCGTCCGTCCATCCATCCATCCATCCATCCATCCCTGTTTTTCCAATCGGGTTTGAAATGTTTTTGTTTTTTACAGAGCACCTCCCTCCGCCTCGCTCTGCTTTGGTCGCCACAGAAACGGCTGATTCAGGAAAGGTGGGCGGGTGTCTCAGAGCTCTCGCTGCTCTGCCCCATGCGGCGCTTTCACAGTACATTTCTGCTTCTGCTCGGCTTTTATGGCGCTGATCTGCTGACAGCTAAGGCGGCTCAGTCAAATGTTGTACAGTCCTACCCAACCGCACACAAGCTGTTTGTCCGGCTCCCTCGAAGTGCATGTAGGGTCCGGAGAGCTGCTTTGTCATTCACGGTCCTTCCTCCCTCCAGCAGCGTGAAACACCGGGAACATTTTAATTGCCTGCTGGCAAATCAGGTGCAAGGAGAGGCGTTAACTTTGCTGCAAGTCCACGGATAATTTATGTCTATGACGTACATGACTGGTCTGTTGGGCTGATAGAGACAGAATGATGGCTTATTTTTCCTTTAAACATACATGAAAGCCGGGTCGGAGTCACGCTGCAAGTGTTCCAGGACTACTCTGAGGTGATTAATAATGTAATATACCATGACCGAGTCATTTAATAATAGATATGCTTTGACCTTTCTGTTACATAAAGTCGAGAGAGAGAGAGAGAGAGAGAGAGAGAGAGAGAGAGAGAGAGAGAGAGAGAGAGAGAGAGAGAATGAATGAGAATAAATATATATAGGAGTGAAAAGAAAATCCAAGGATAAATTACCCCCTGCTGTTTTGCTGAAGGCCTCCCACTCGGAAAATCATGAGTGCCAGAGAAAAGATGTGCATCTGTAATTGCAGATAAATCTCGCAGAGGTAGTTTTTTTTTTCTTCTGTTCTTTATGTTGTGGCTATATCCTTTTTGTGCGTTTTTTTTTATAGCATAGCTCTTGTTGTCATGGTGATAGTTTTGTGCAGTAGCTTAAAACACCACCTTTCAGACGTGTTTACAGCAGAAGATGAAAACCTGCGCCGCTCTGCATTCATGCCCAACACGGACCTCGTGCGTCTGATGAAATTAGAATGGGAGTTTGTGGTGCGCTAAGGTGGAAAAAGCGAAGACCAGCCTCTGTGGAAATGACGGCGCTCTGTGAAAATCAAACTTTATATGTTTTTATGCTTTCCGTAAACATTAATGACCACAAAGTTAACGGTTCACATCTCTCAGAAATGACATTTTGCAAAAAAAAGTCAATTTACCGACATAAAGGAAAGTCTTTCCACTTCTGACATCAACAACAACACAATCGAAAAAAGTCTATTTTCATAATTAGGAATCGAACAATGTTGAAACGTATGCAGGCTGTCTGTGTTTTTCCACCGAGCAGCGTTCGGCTGTTGCAGTGGTGGCGCAGACAGAGTCTTACAGAACACTGCAGATCCGTCTGAAGACACCGCCGGAACAAAGAGAACACTCGCTGTCATCCGGGAGAAAAAACACATTACCGATACGAAAGCGGCTTCTTTCACAGCATCACAGGAGCAGCAGCCGGGCCGGGCTGTGACATATACTGTGACACTGTAACATACAGTGTGACGCCATTAAGGACACTGGACGCCCCGGGTTGGACACTTCTCACCCGCTTTGAAGTCAGTGAACCGTTCCACTCTTTCATGGTGAGCTAAGAGGTCTTTAAAGGATTGACAAAGAGACATGCTTTAGATACGATGATGCTGTATTTGTGACCGCAGCCTCTCTCGAGGGTTCAACACGCTCAGAACTAAAGCTCAAAGGTAAGTTTCCATGAAAGAGGGTCACCTCGTTGACTTAGAAAACGGCCAAAGGGACAATGTAGCCTCGGAGGCCTTAGGTTTATGGACGTATATATGATAAAGAGGCACAAAACTTGGAACAAAATTGGGGGGGGGGGTTAAATTATCTGTAGAAAAAACATTCACTGCCACCCGACGTCGTTCTAAAGCTCGGGTCTCTCCGACAACAGCCCACATGGCTGCAGGGAGTGGAAGAATGAGACAGAACCCAATCAGAATCTGCTCATGACCTTTTGAGTTCCCCCCTGATCGCGGACTTACCGAATCTGACAGAAACAGAACCTCTCAGCAGCGGAGATGCAGAAACACCAAAAACAACCATGCATGGTTTACTCGACTGGTTACTTCCTGGTTGTTACTGCTGTCCCACAAACTCATCAACGCGGGTGCATTTCTGCAGGAACCTGGGTCACGTAGTTTATCTTGAGTCAGTCGCACTTGAAAACTATTCAACCGAGAATAATCCAGACCGACCGCGACACTTCCTTCCTGTCGATTAATGTAACATTTCTAAAAGTTTTACTCTTCACTGGTTTCATCAGGAAACTACGATTGATTTTTGTTTCCCCCAACAATTTGGTGGTCCACGTCTTTAACTATTTTTCTCTTGTGGCGGCCAACGTTGAATCCATGCAGATCTCTGATAGGATTGTGAACGCTGTGGGCGGAGTTATCAGTCACATGGACAGATAACGCCAAACAGATCCGGAAGAGACGCCTGAGCAGGAAGTAAATCCTTCAGGTAAACATCCTGATCCGGATTAGATTTCCTTCCTTTACAGGGTGGTAGTTAATTCTCGTACGGAGGGAGAGGTGAATGTCTGGCCTCTAAACGAACACAGGATGATAACCTGGCCGCTGAGGAACGCGTGTTATTCAAAGACACTCCATTGGTTGGAGGGAAACCGTCATTAACTTCCTCTCTGAAGCTCGCCGTAGCGCTGACACAAAGGCACATCTGGACCCGCTCTTCCCACCATCTGCTCCCCTCGCTGACCGACCCGTCATCTCGGCAGCTGTGACTTCTCCCCCATCAAAATGGCCCCTGCAAATGTGGGTTGGATGTAAAGATGAGAGGAGGTGCATTGGGAGCGGGGAGAGAAATAGAGGTTCATAAATCTTCATGCTGCAGCTCGATTCAGCACTTTCCACCCGGTCTGTGTGCGTTCTGGAAAGCGCTGACTGGCTTGTGATGGGGATCACTGCGAGAATAATATGCAGTTTATGCTTAGTCAGAGAGGGGAGGTGGTTCGTCCTAAATTAAAACTGGGATCCAGAGAGGAGTTCAGAGGAGCAGGGGGCAAACGGGAAAACAGAGGCGGCTGCCATATTGTATTTTACGTATGGGTTTATTTATCAGGGACAAATGCAGTTAATACTACTTAATACTTATTTAATGGTAATACTTAATACTTATTTAATAGTAATACTTAATACTAAAATGTATGTCCCCAAAAAGTAACCGATCCCCTGCGTTGTACAAATAATCCCCCTGATTGAACGCTTCAAATTAAATTTAAAGTTATGTCCACTGTGTTTTTTTTGTAAAAAAAAAAAAATACCCCTAGTGAATAAAGTATAAACAAGAGTAGAGAAAAACACGACATATAGAAGATAGATCTATTCCATTTCCTTCATATGCCCCACGTTTGAACTAAATTGAAACAAAGGCTAGGAAGGGATGTTTGAAATACTGTGTTTCGTAAAAAGCTCCCCCTAGTGAGTAAAATATGAACTATTTGAGTAAAAGCCGATACATACAAAATATATCTCCAGTAGTTGTGTGGAGTGTCGCTGGAGGAGAGCCACAGCAGAATCAAGATGCTCCTGTGATTGTGGTGCTAGCTTGGCCTCAGTGACTGGTTGATGCAGGTTAAGTTAAGCCTAGATGTCCGGATGCTGCTGTGCCGTTAGGTTCAGTATTCAAAAGAGCCTTATATAAGTGGCACACACACACACATACACACACACACACACACACACACACAATTGGATTAGTTCATTAATCCATGAGTTATTGCTAGACTGAAAATATACTACTACTCTGGAGCTGTTCGTATCTCTTTTTTCTCTTGTGCCTTCCACTTCGGCGTCTCTGCTCAGCACACCGAGCAGCTGTTTCAGCTTGTTCTTTTCTGATTCTTAAACACATTTTATCTGTAGAAACGTGTTTTAAAGAGGAAGACTTCAACTCATTTCTTGGTTGGTAGTTTCTGTTTTTTGCTGACCCTCTCTGGCGTTTCAGCTAAAACGGATTTGCTAATTTGAAGTATTTTCAGGTGTAGGTGGAGACAGTTCTGCGTGAGGCCCGTCACGAGAAACTCCAATACAGCAGATTAGCCGATGCTGTTGAAAGATGTGGACACACAAACTCTCTTCTGTAACATTTGAGTTATGCTGTTTGATTTCACATAAACCAAACCGTACTTTGTTAAAAACGATTGTTAGACCAAACCTGGGCAGGAGGAAATAAACACAATTAGCCCCAGTTTCTCAATTGATTGCTCTCAACGGGGGTCTAAATAGAACATTACTAATTTACCTGTTGTAACTTTTTTTTCCTCCATATTTCCTGCATGTCGTCCATCCATCCTCCTTGCCAACACATTTAGTACAAAAGAAAAACATCCCGGTTTTCCGTATTTCTCTCTGACTGATCCAAACGGTTTGGCTAATTTAAATGTCCACTAACTCTCACGGAGACAGCTGACAAACGCAACTTGTTTGGGATCAGCTTTGAACTTTTAGTTGCATCAAGCGTCATAAATCTCTCTGATGATTTGTCCTTTTGATCACTAATAATTACTTCTCGTCTTCTGCCGTGGCCGTTAGCGACAGCATTGCTAATTAGTCTGTAGCTTTGAGGCGCCCACTCCTGACATCCTGGCTGTTTACTAGTCTTCTGCGGGATGTTTTTATGTAAGATTGAATCCCGCTATAAAAGAGAAATAGCACTAACTAGAAGGGAATGGTGAGTAAGTTTATTATTTTGAAAGTTCTTCTTGATTTGATCTGTTTTCTGCATTTATTGAAATGCAGTTGATATATTCAAATTATAATAACTGAGGTTTATAGCTGCTTACTTAAATAATATCAATAGTCATTTTTAAAATGCTAAGTATTTTCGGTGGTCAGTCTAACAACACATCGACGACAAATACTGTGTTCAATACAAGGAAATAGGAAATTTTGAATGAATTCTGATCAATATTTTCATGTACAATTTGATATAATTTTATATAATTTAGCACTTTTTTGCTAAATGATAAAAAGATTTTTAAAAATGCATCCATTTTGGCACATTTGAGATTGGATCCAGATGTTAAGTGCGTTATAAATAAAATATATTATTATTATTATTATTATCATACGCCTTTATCTCCTAACAATCCATATATAAACACTCGCCACATTTATGCCGAAGGGAGGACTTTAAATTTTCATACTTCAAATACATTTTGCTGATGATACTTCCTTATTTCCACTTAAACCTTTGGATCCTAAGATCTGCCTAACCAGAAATCAGTGTACTAATCAGAATACTAATAGAGTAAATAACTGACTGAAAAACTGAGGTCATGAAGAAGATGCATAAAAGATAACAAACATTTTCATGAATATTTAATGTGGTGAAAACACTTATGGTTAGGAATAATGCCAAAATTGTAAAAGTCTCTGAACAAAGCCAACATATAACATATGATCGTCTGAACGTGGCTTACAAACTGTTATTTTCTCTTCTAAATGTCATACAGTTGGTTTAAGAAAACACACGGCGGGGAGGACGGAGCGTACATTCATTTCAACCGGTTAGAACACGTACACAATGCCTGCCAGCCTTTATTCCACTATAATCCTCCGAAAATAAGAGGACTTAAAATAGATTCCTCATTATGATTCTAAAATCCCGGCCTAGAAAATTACAATGGGTGCACCTCTAATAATTTAAGTAGGAAAATGAGCAGTTACTGTTTTACATTGCTGTATTAACCCTTTATATCATGGAATCAGGCCAACCTGATTCTTAACCCTACACGGTTGGGGCTCACTATTCTAACACAGTATGTTAAGGCTTAGAAATAACTCCGGTCATGGAGGGGATGTTGTGCCGAACATTTGCTCTTTGAAAATTATTTCATGTGGTATATATAGATTTAATACCGAAATGGCCTCAGAGTCCAGAGGGTAAAGTCGGATATAGCTGAAGCCTCTTGCTTGATATATTTTAACAGCGTCTTATCAATTCTCTGTTCTCAACTAAAGAACGTATTTGTTCCACCAGTAGAGACGTCTGGGTTTAAGAGCATTCCCATCGTGTGATGAATGCTCCTCAGTGTTATTCCATTAATGGCGGCTCCTCATGCTTGCCCTGTCATGCAGCAGAGGAGCTCCCAAAAGTGGAATTATGGGACTTATTTTGGCCACAGATACTCACAAAGGACTACCAGAGTGTTTGGGGGTAATTGAATCGGGGGTTTCAGCTAATGATTTTTCAGTGGGATATTTCCCCCCCCCCTGTCAGGAGAGACTTGCGGTGTCATGTTCGGGCTGCACCGGATGTCGCAAAGGCGAGCCTTAAATCATCGGATAATGGCGTTGGAGAAGCTGTTAACCTCTCACTCTGGCAGCAGGTGTGATTTAACAGCCCTTCTTAATCAATACATTTACAGACCGTTCCATTTTATGTGCAGCCCAACACACTTGACTGAAGAGATGGTGACCCAGATTCATTACCTCTGGACCAAAAGGGTTTATTGTTTATGAATCTGAATCTCCTCCGCGACCTCCTCAGGATGTCTTATTTATGTCACGCCGTCTTCAGCTACTGAGGAAAATTGTTTAACCTTTATGCCAATTATGTGGAAATCAGTGAATTTTGTGTTTGAGATTTATTATTTTTAATTCTACTAGTAGTAAAATATCAGAAAATTGACATCTCAATCTATAGTTTTACATTTACTTTTTTTCGAATAACCTTTATGATCATTGAGGAAAAGCATTTCTAGACAATAAATATACTCAAAAGTATTCTTAGTATAAACTCTGTTTGATCTCTAGCTGTACCAGGTTGAGAACTTTGAGGTTGTGATTAAATTTGAAGGGATTAAACATCAGGACTGACCCCAGCTGACAAAGACATCAATGTAACGTCAGAGAGACGGCGGACTCTCAGACTGACGGGAAGACGCAAAATTAGCTCGACTTCAACCTCCAACGTTTGACGGTAAGTAGATTTTATTAAGAATATTGAACTGGTGTAAAAATCCAAACCTTGGTTTGACATTGATGTTGGACAGACTCTGAATTTTGGTTTGATTTAAATATCTATTATGTCAAATCCAAAATACGTACTTGTGTGCAGGATTGCAATTCACACTCAGACCAGTAGGGGGCAGCATGACAGTCATCAATTCACCGATACACAAACACTAACACAGTCCACACAACCCACCATCGCCTTTGAGATTCAATTCCCGGAACCTCTTGCTTTGAAAGCTCACAGCCACTCCAGCGCGCCGCTAAAGTTTACATCGGCTCTCAATTTACATCTTTAAAGAGCTGGGCTCAATTTTGTTTATTGACGAAAAAAACAAAAGAAAATAATTAAAAAACAATTTTTTACACAATCAGATATAGAAACTCAAATCGACCAAAATTTAGTCTAAGGAATTATTATGATTTATTCTTATTTTATTTACTCATTTCATATAATTCCGAAAATAAACCAAGGGAATAGAATATTGTCAAATTACTGAATAAAAACGAAAATATCAGCGTAACTGATCTTTATGTTTCCCTCTCTATCAGCAGTTTGTAACGGAATATTTTCAGTTAAAGTTTTTATTCACGGGCATCAAAAACTGGTTACAAGTCAAAAACAGTAAAAGTAGATTGTTGCTCTGAAGAATCTGTTCCTGCAATCAGGAGCAGCAGCACCTCAGAAAACAGTACGGTGCACAACTAGCCTACAGGTGTGTTTAGCGTTTATTGTTTTTAATGCAGCAGCACTGACACATGTCCAACGGCTGGAGGAGGTGAACGCACTCGTCAGTTAAGTCAAACGTGCGTTCTATTTCCTAACCGTGAGTGCGACTTACTAATACGTTTAGTCTTAGTAATTATTATTATTATTATTATTATTTAGCCTTTTTAAAAAAATATTCTGATCCATATCCGCTCCCGGGTCCGTAGCATCTCTTCCAAGGCTAAAGTTTATTAGAGTGACGGGACAAACGCTGTTATCTGACAACGTGCGCCTGTTGCAGTGCATTCTGGGATTTGTAGTGTGTGTTCTGTTTGTGCTGTTTACCAGCGAGGCTGGTATTATAGAAATCAGATATTGTCTTGCTTTTTATGTTTCTCCACATTATGACCAGATCACTTCCTATCTTACCTCAATCTAAAACTTCTTGTGGTTCGTCCCTTTATTAAGTTATAATATATTTACTTCTGGCAGCTCTTATCAGAAAATTGGTCGGTGTCTGAATTGCTCTTCTTACACAACCTCGGCTCGGCCCACTGCTCTCTCTCTCTCTCTCTCGCTCGCTCTCGCTCACACACTCACATGTTGAGTCACCGAGTCGCTGTGCTGTCACTGATGTTGTGCTATAACGGATTTCGGTGCGACATCTTGTCGTTGCCCTTCAGCTGCAGACTCGCCACCATGTTTTGGTTAATTATGTTTGTGATAATAATCCACAGCTTTTAGCTGTAAACTGTTTGGCTAATGGCAGCGGATCACATCTGTATACACATCAAAACTACCCCTTTTTTCTTTTTTTTTTTCTTTTTTTTTTTTTTGCACTTTCTGCAAAGATGGCCGTCCATCAGACCCGGCTGCGTTCCGCTCCAAGGAGAAGCTGGTGTTTGTCTTGTGAACTTTCCTGCATCCTCCCATTTCAGTTCAGCAGCAGTCAGACGACGACACGTAATCACACTCTTACTGTAACTATAACTTACCATCCGCAGATTTAGACTGAACACCTGCAGAAGATTGTGACCATCTCATACAGATTGGCTTCAGAATCTTTTGCTGTGTCTCCACTCACCTACTTTCATCCTTAATCTTTCCGGATGGGTTGTGTTCACTCTATAACGGGAGTCATATGCAGTTTTCTACTAGAATCCGGATGGTATTCTCAGGATGGCTCCTAGTTTGAGCGTGGAACGACGAACGCTTCTCACTCTCAATAGTTGCCATCTGGGCTATATAGAAGGGGAGGGGCTTATGAGACTCAAGAGGGAGATGCTTACAGTTAGGGTGGATGATAATATTCTAGTCCCTGAGGAATTATGACAATTTATTCTTATTTTATTTACACTTTTTTTTTCATTATTCTGAACAAACCAAGGGAATAGAAAAAATTGCAGATAAAATTAAAAACAAAATCAGCATACTAACTAATTTCTGTCTCCATCTCTATCAGCAGCGTTTCACGGAATCATTTCCAATCTAAAGTTTTTATTCCCAGGAATCAACGACGGCCAGATAAATATTTTTTTTCAACTAAGAGGTTAAATCTAAAATCAATCCGTTTTTTTAATTAACAATATCGTGAGTCATATGGAGTATTCTACAACGACCCGGTTGGCAAACTCTTAATCTGTGTGTGGAACGATGAACACTTCTCACTCTCAATGGTTTGCCATCTTGGACACATAGAAGGGGAGTGTTTTGTACCATGTACAGATGTTTTGTACTATGTACAGATGTTTTGTACCATGTACAGATGTTTTGTACTATGTACAGATGTTTTGTACCATGTACAGATGTTTTGTACCATGTACAGATGTTTTGTACTATGTACAGATGTTTTGTACCATGTACAGATGTTTTGTACCATGTACAGATGTTTTGTACAGGTGGCAGTAGGTTATTTGAGGCACTGCATTCGTCACGCTTTGACTCAGATGTGTTTGATTTCTCCCACTTTCTTATTCGCCACTTTTGTCCTATCACAGTCACTTTGGATTCTTTTGTTCCTTTCAGAAGTAATCTGGCGTGACTCATTACATGCTCCCTGTTTCGTGCAGCTGTACACAAAGATTTTGTTTTCAAGGAAGGACACGACCACAAAGAAAGTTATCAAATAAGCCGAGTCTTCCGTAATTACTGATTTCCACTCCTTTAAAATTGAGTCGGTATCCAACTTTTAATTGTCAGAATAAGAATATGGATCTTTAAACCAGAGGCCTCAGGAACAGAAATATCTTGTTGGTTGGACTTTCTTTAACAGGAGAACTGATTTTGGATTCCTCAGATCCGATTGGTTGGTCCATTTTGCCGGCCGTGCGTTTGTTTAGAGCGCAGCGATGCATGAATTGACAACTAGAACCCCGCCTACAGCGGTCCGGTCCAAACATCGGCTAAATTATGAATACTTAAAAATGGACCAGCTCCATTCCACATGTCATGCTACATCAGCAGGTATGCAGCGCTGGGATAGAGCAGTGTGGAAACAGGGGGTCCGACAGCTTACATCTCCGGACAGAACAGAAAAGACGTTTCTTTCGCTGTGTTCAGCGCAGAGAGAGCAGTAAAATATTCCCATGTGTCGGCATCCACGCGTCTATCATCCCATCTGAGATGCTTAAAAGAAACGTTTGTGGCCAATTAGCGACAGATTATGGAAAATGTATTGACATTTAGAATATTATATCCTGATAGAGCAGAAAGCCTTTCAAAAGCCCATTTTCTGGTTTCAAAGACATCGACCTCTGTTGGTTCTTCTCAGTACAGCAGCACAGATGGACCTCGCAGGCACCAGTACCTCATTTACCCATCTGTCTGTCTCTCTGTCTCTCTCTCTCGTTCTCCCTCCCTCTCCCTCCCCCTCCCCCCCCCCCCTCCCTCCCTCTCTCTCCCTCTCCCTCCCTCACTCCCTCTCCCTCCCTCTCTCTCTCTCCCTCCTATGACCGATCTAATCAGATCCCACTGCCACAGTAGTACAGTTTACTTTAAGAAGGATTTATCGAGGAAGACGAAGGTCCTCCCAAAAAAAACTGCCAGTATCGATTATTTTGGTAAATTTGCTAAAAATGTAAAATGGTTATGTCCAAGTCCGAATTTGCGTCCACTGCAGATCCTTCCATTAGAACCATTACACCATTTTCACATTTCATAGCAACATACACTTTAGTGCCTGGAAGAACTGGATTGATTTTGGGAAAGGTGGGCCGTATATTTCAAAAAATTAGGGGGCGCTTTACCTCTAAAAAAACAAATCCGAACATCTCCTCAACATTTGATCCGATTTAGTCCAAGTTTGGTGCCAGTTCATATTTACTACATTTTAGACAAATGGCATTCCAATTAGACAAAAAGACATTATAATATCAGTATTGTCAATCATGAGTTCTCATCTATTCTCCCGCTGTGTGGAGAGCCACAGGGCTTGGTTCTCGGACCACGTCTGTTTTCACTGGACTCGATTCCTCTGGGTCATCCGTGCAGCTGCTTTCACATTATATTACTGATATGTTCATAACATTTACACCTCCTTCCCTTCTAAAAGCCTATCGCCTCAATCCGCTGCCCAGCCTCCACAATTAAGAGCCTTGGTATTGTTTTTGTACCGCCTCTTGTCTTTTGAGCCCTATGTCAGTATATTTGCCCGGTCCTGCTTCCTTCTGCTCACAGTTATTGCAAGAATCAGCGGCGTTCTGTCCACGGCTCTTCCTTCACTTTCATTTCCTCCCATTTATATTCCTGTTAGTCTACACCTGCTTCAGTCAATACTCCTCGAACTATCTACTGTAGAAGAATCAGCTACAGGTTATCAAGCAGTCATCATTCTAACATCACCCCCACACTTCACTTGCATGCCTCCATTAGCTTCCAATAAAAATCTGGAATTCAATTTAATTCATTACATGTAAGGAATGGCACAAACTCGCCCCCGGTTCCATGTCCGACCTTCCGCCTCCTCGCTCATCCTCTCAACCACTCTGTTCCATAAATCTTGGACTCTGATCCTTTCCCAGCTCTAAAAGCAAAAATAAAAAAAAAGGAAAGTGATTGTGCCTTTGCTGATGTCATTCCAATCTTATGTAAGCATCTTCAACAATCTGACAGGTATGTTGGAAATCTGTGTGTGTGTGTGTGTGTGTGTGTGTGTGTGTGTGTGTGTGTCATTTAAGAACTCACCTTCACAGGAAAGCCTTTTTATAGTACACGTGTGCAGAGAGTGTGTGTGTGTGTGTGTGTGTGTGTTTTGGTCTATGCTATGTCTCTATATGTGGAATTTTTGCCTTCCCTGTCGATACAAATGATTATTTCCGTCTCGTATCTGCAGCAAATTGGGGCCTTGTGTTTAAAATCTCTTATATGAATAAACTTTTAGGCACTAACTCTACATTAATTAATTATAGATGTAGATGTGTTGGATGCTGGTTGTATCAGACGGATGAGTTGACAACGATTCTTATCATCCTTCCCTAAACTTAATCAAGTAAACATGTAAACATATCCAAAAGTGATGATGTGCTCCCCCAATGATGTCATGGGCTCAAACAATGCCTCTTAAGTTTCATCCTTTGGACCGGTGATGTCATTTGTAGTTAAATGTGGAGATCTTGTTACGAATAAGAGCATTTCAGCGTGAAAGCTTAAAAAGTGACATTGTTGTTTGTTTGTCTTTTTAAGACACACACATTACTGATCCAGCTAGTTTTAAAGCCGTTGTGTAACTCAAGCATAATAACCCATTTGGGTTCTATGTGGTCACAAGCCAGGCTACTTCTAGTGCCGGGCTAAATGGGCTATGCCAAATCAATATGCGGAACGATATGGCTCCACTGTGGCGACCTCTAAAGGGAACAGCCGAAAGCAGAAGAAGAAAAAGGCGTTCATGCGACGACTAGAGCCTGATATGATACTTCACCTCAGATTAAACAGAATTTACCCTGTAAACATTTTTACTGCAAAAGTCCAGTAATCAAAGGGTCACCTGACAGGTACTGTATGATTTGTAGCTTGTGTTTTATTCTTCTTCTTCTTTCGGCTGTTCCCTTTAAGGGTCGCCACAGCAGACCTTCTTCTTCCGCATATTGATTTGAAATAGTCCATTTATCCGGGCTTGGGCCCGGCTCTAGTAGCAGCCTGGCTTGTGACCACTATGTGTTTAGAATCACAGCATATATCTAGAAATAAATATACACCACATTACTGTGTTTTTGTAATACTACTACTATAATACTGCTCAGTAAAACGACTGTGTTAAATATAATCTACAGTTTTGAAACAGCGTCTGAGTCTACAGTATGATGAGGATGATGATGATGATGATGATGATGGACTGTATCTATACAGCACCTTTCAGATGTGGCTGACCGATCTTGGCCCGGACACATCGAGGCCACCACACACGACTAGGCGTCGCATAAACACCCTTCACACCATCACTCTCACAGGATGTCGACTCCAGGGTCAAAGAAATGGGTCACCACTTTACCTCAGGAGCCTCGGCCACCTGAGCTGCTCTATAATAATAATAGTAATAATAATAATAATACATTTTATTTATGGAGCGCTCACTCAAAGTCACTGCAGAGATACCCTTCAGAGTAAAATAACATGTTATTTTACTATTTTACTCTAACCATCAATGTCATTAAGTGTGAAGGAAATATAACAATAAAGTACGCGTGAGGGTTTGTTGTTGAAAACCGTTAAAAAGGAACAATTCTACTCGCACGGTTGAAGTAAAAGGCTTTCAAGAATGCAAAGATTCAAGAGAAGTGAGCAGATAAATAAACTGTGTAGAAGAAGAACTTTATTTGTACAGAACATTTAATGCAACAACAACAACAACAACAAAAATAAAAACAACTGAGTATAAAAACATAGAAATATGGACAAATAAAAATAATCAATCAATCACTATAGGCATATGCAGAGGTGGTTCAAGGGCACAGTGAATTAATTAAAAATAGAAACAGACAATATAAAATAAAAGAAGGTCTTTTAGTCTGTTTTTAAAAGTGTTGACAGCAATTAGTGAAAATTATCATTACTGATTCAAATCTAATATTTCTGGTTCGAGGCTATTTCTAGGTTGAACAATTTATTCTAGAAAATAACTAACATGAAAGTACATAGAAAAATGATCATGGGATGTATTTTTATTAAGGGACATGAAGATGAACAGTTTAGTTATGAAACTTTAACAAATATTACTATTAATAATAACAACAACAACAACAAAAATTACAAATACATTTAGTCGAGGAAGAAGAAAGATCCTTTATTTGTCACATATAATAATTCATCTCCAGAAAGGGATTTTGGCTGAAAATTACCACCTTTGACCTCTAGGGGGAGCGACAGACACAGACGACAACCCTAAGGCTGTGACATCACACCCTTAGACACAAACACACGGGTGTTTGATGTTGGTCAAAGTGACGCGTCTCAGATTACAGATGGCATCAGTTATGGCGTGGCGAGGGTCAGAGCATATAATATGTGCGCCCCCTGCTGGTCGGACATTTACTTGCATTTACTTACTTGTGCCAAACAACGTTTTGACCGCTGTTTTATGGCCATTATGCAATGGTTTTAAAGTCTACAGCAGCACCAGGTGGGCTATATTTTGGTTGGAGCTTGTTTCCTGTTTACGTACAGGCCCATATATGGGTGGAAGGGGTTAAAGGTCTATAATGAAAAGTTTTTTTTTCTCCTGGACAGCATGTCATTGACTTTAATAGAGAAGAATCCTGCAGCGGAGTAATGGTTTGATTTAGATATTGAACAGAGTAGATGTCCTCATTTGGGATCTGGCAAAACTACAAGCAGTTTTATTACCAGAATCAGAACCAGAATTACTAGATTAGATTAGTTTGCTATAGAATCTGCTTAAAAAGCTGTTAAGAGTGGAAGAGAGAGTTTGAATAAGAGATAAAAAACCAATATATATATAACAATATAGGAGTGATGTAGGATTGTGAGATGAATATTATAAGAATACAGGATTAATTTTATGATACAATTATAATATCAGAGCAAACAGACAATTAATAAAGTCCAAAAACCAGTACAGTAAAAAGTGTGTCTAAAGTGTCTATCAGAGGGAAGAGTTCAAAGGTTATTCTTAGCATGGAGACATGTCAGGGACATGCCCACCTGTGAGGCGTCACGTTTGCTTTCACTGTTAAAGTGTTGTTACATCACAGGAGAACGGCGGAGCTATATGTGTTCAACTCCTCTCTGCCACCATGTTTCATGAGAGGAGAGCAGTGGGAGGACGTGTAAAAATGCATAGCAACAGACTCTCTCACTCCTCTCTCTCTCTCTCTCTCTCTCTCTCACTCTCTCTCACTGTTGGGCAGGCACATTATCACACACACACACACACACAGCAGATGAACACATGCCTGCTCAGAATAAGCACACATGTTACCTCTCCAAGCTCAAGGCCGTGTGGAATAATATTGTCCTCTTGCTAAATATTAAACCCTCAGGCTAATGATGTCAGCGGCGGCGCGTTACAGGAATTAGCCTCAGTTTGTGAATCACCAGCTGCGGTGGAGGGAGATCGTTCACCGCGACCCACCCAGCTGACACCTCTAGCCCAGGTCACGAGCTCAATCTGGAAACTGATCCTCCGTTAAAGCGCCTGTGTCTGCTGCCATTTCAGACTAAGTCACTCTTTGAGGAGGCTCACTCTTCCTCGGCGATGGCTGTCGGCGCCACCGATCGCGCCTACCTGTCAGATTGTTTGGTAAAATTACGACATTGATGAATGAAGATCCCCGCTGTGATACAGATCGGTGCCCGTGTTCACGGAGCAGAGAGCCACCGCCTGTTGAAACACTGCAATTCTATTTCGGGCCATCCCACACACACAGTGGGAGAGGAGAAGAAATGTGTCAGCCTTTAATTTGAGCTTTTCAGGTCCTTGTGAACCTTTGTGCATCCGTAGGTATAAGACAGACCCACTTTAGGTTTCAGGAACACTCCTGCAGCAATTAGAGAGAGAGAGAGAGAGAGAGAGAGAGAGAGAGAGAGAGAGTATTATTGATTGATTTGAGTGTTGTACTGTATTTTTCTGTGCTGTGAGGATTCACAGCTTCAGCCACAAAATATTATTGACGGCGATGTCCCTCCAGCTCCTGACATCCAGTTGAGCTGAACTGTGTGTTATGTTCCCAATTTGATCACTGAGTTTTGCCCAATCTGGGCTTTTCTCAGCCGGTTCTGCCAGATGTTCTGCAGAGCTTTTCTTTGTACTGGGTCAAAACGTTCCAATTAATTTCTTGTTTGCCTTGATCCCAATAAGCTGCAGCGAGAATGTAATCCCGCTAACTGGATTATGAGTTGATTGACGCAACAAGAGCGCTGTTTGTTATTGCAACGGCTGGTTACATAATTGTGGATTTGACGGCAGCCAATCAGAACGATCAGCTAATGAGCAGCTGTGTTGTCGAAGACGACTGGTGCGTCTCCAGCCTCAAGCAGGAAATGGGGTCTTAACGTTGTTGCTGACGTTTTTATGAGTGCGTGTGATGATGATTTTCCACACAGACCTCAGGGAGACATAAAACACACGCACACACACACACACACACAAACACACACACACCTCTACTTTGTGCACATTAAGAAACAAGATGGAGGAATGAACATTTCTTCTTCACCAATGAGTCAATTGAATGTTATATTTTCCCGCCTCCTCACAAACACACACACACACACACACACACACACACACACACACACAA
This sequence comes from Lophius piscatorius, assembly GCA_009660295.1. NCBI lineage: Eukaryota > Metazoa > Chordata > Actinopteri > Lophiiformes > Lophiidae > Lophius > Lophius piscatorius. The sequence goes on along the minus strand of VRLP01003208.1, from coordinate 19,353 downwards.
CAACAATCTGTATTACTAGTTGGTTGATAGGCTGACATTGAATTTTTCCTTTTCACTCCACGGGGGCACAGCAGAGTCAGACGAGGGTCACTATTTACCTGGTCAGTCTTACTGTATGGAGGCCCCCCCCCCTGTGCCATTACCTTGTATGGGAGATTATTATGCTCTCGCACTCTTCCTCCTGTCATCAGAGGACAGGCTGGAAAAGCAGGAAATGTGAGCCTTGGGAGCGTTTCTTGCGTGTGCGACCCTCATCAGAGACGAAGGGCGTTCTCTGTCTGTGGGTGTCACTGTCATTTGTTAAAGTGCGGTCAACCTCGACAGGGATTTCATCCACCATTAAGACTGGTCGTCCAACATTTGTCGTCGACTCGGCCCAATCTAATCCGAACCAAATCTGCGTCAGGATCGGGCGTGAAGGATAACGATAACAGTGTTTATATACGTCCATTATGGAAGTTAGGAGTGGGAGGAGCCAAGTTCATGAAGCTAAAATCATTTTTGAAATATATCCCATTCATTTTGTTCCACAGGAAAACAGACCCACCGTTTTTTGTTCCTGTGAGAGGCAGAACATTCCCTTTAGAAATGATTTTAATGATTATTGTATTATTGATGCAACATGAATGTCTTCGTCACCGTTTCAGTTGCAGGAGTGAAGAAAGAAAATATTGCAGACGTTTTTTTATTATTATTATTGGTTTTGTTCTCCATGCTCTTTTTTTTGCATTTTGATTTATCACTTGGTATCTGTAGATAATTTATTATTATTAATAATAATAATAATAATAATAACGTTTAAATAAATCCATAGGATCTGGCGAGAGATTGTTTTCCCTCAAAAAGTGTTTGTTGACTATACTTAATCCAGACATGTCCACAATTTCCACCAAACTGGGTTGTATTAGATATAATTAAATAACAATAATAATAATAATAATAATACATTTAATGTATATAACCTCGTTCACCCTTTAATGTCCTCACAAAGAAAAAAAAAAAATTCTATGCATATTTTATCGACATTTGTAGATTTTCTAAATTTACCATAAAATGACAAATATTTCCTGGAAAGTAGCCAGTTTTAATTTGACCCTTATTGGACTTTTTTCTGGTTGTATTAAGTTACATAATTCTCTTTTTTAATGCGAAAAAAATCCTATTTATAAAATAGGAATTCCTCATTATGCGTGGTTTCCGCGTCATGTCTGGTGTCCCCCAAGGCTCCATCCTCGGCCCCTTACTCTTTAGCATACCCACGCTGCCACTGGGTCACATCATAAACATTTTTCAATAAGAAAATAGCGACCCAAACAGTTGTGCAGGACATTAAAGGGTTAAGAAAAACACAATAGTAACTGGGTAATTACATGCATCATCCATGAAACATGGATTATTAAATATCCAACTAACTAAACTGAGCACAATAAATTCAAGGAAATGCTATTTCCTTTGAACTTATCTAGGGTAAGTTCAAAGTTCAAAGTTCTAATTTTATGTTACAACTGCTGCAACGCGGCTAAGTTTAAGAAGCTAACCATAACTGAAATCATACACAGCTCACTTTTTCGGTGTAACTCGGACAACCCTTACCTCATTACCTCATATTCTTCTGCTGATTCTAAAGCCTTAGCGTTTCATTCCTTAAAGGTTGACCTTTATGTGCAGTGCGGTTTCAAATTATCCAAATTTCTCAGGGTCATACAGTCAAACCGCTTAATGTTTTGTATGAAGGGGCCGGGGGGGCATACGAAACCACAACCATCTCGTTAACCTTTTTTCAGTGAAGGTTTAACCACATAGAGAGAGTGCGTGTTAAAACCCTTTAATATCCTGCTCAACTGTCTGGTTGAGCACATTCTGAGCCCCTATTTCTTATTAAAAAAAATGTGACTGACCCTGTTTATGGTCTCAGTGGAGGCATTTATATGCTAAAGAGTAAGGGGCCAAGGATGGAGCCCTGGGGGACACCACAGGTCAAAGGGGCCACAGAGGAGGAGGCGGTAACCATGGCTATTAATAAAAGTCCTATTTAATGAGTAATGCCCCAAAAAAAATCATTCTTGACAGAATTAAGTAAATCAATACAACCAAAAAAAGTCTAATAAGGGTTTAAAGTAAAACTGAATATTTTCCCTGAAATTACGAATGTACTGTTTAAAAGTAAAAATTTAAGTTCGACCAAACTATTTTACATTTCAAGTTTAATTTTGAATGTCTTTGAACGTCTATAAAATATGCAGAGAGATTTTTTTTCTACTTTTTTTTTTCTTGATGAGGACTTTAAAGGGTTAGAATGTAAAAATGAACATATAGAAAATGTGAAAGTGCTCAGGATCTCCAATACTAAGGAAAGAGTAAGGTATGATTTTGAACCTCCTGCGTCTGACTGCAGCGGTTTCATGATTTATTTCTGTGTGCTGGGAGCGGATAGGGATACTAATTCCACACGGTGTTTGTTTACTGTACAATAATTGCCTACATGCAGCACTGAGATTAGCTGACAGCCAAAGTCTGCTGAGATGATTAGTATCCTGATGATCACTGTTTGCTTTCTTGTCAGAAAGGTCATGAAGGGATATTGATGGGTTTTCCTTTTTCTTGGAGAGGTAGGAAATGCATTAATAACAATAAAAAATATATATATATTTTGGTAGTGATGTGGAATATCATCAAATACTTTCGTTTTGCAAGGTGAACCTGCAGGACAAGAAGCGAAAGAACTAGAGGCGAGAAGTGAATTTAGTGTCACGTGTTAATCGACGTGAATATGTAGGAGTATGCAGAAAAGTTATGGGAGAGAGAATCCCAGAGCATCATGGGAAGTTCTGTAGCGGTCTGTACGTGTAGCAGCATATTCAAAGACTAGCCTTGATGAAGGCTTCATCAATGAGGAGAGTTTTAAGCCTGTTCTTAAATGTAGACAGGATGTGGACCAAGACCCGAAACTGGTTCCACAGGGGAGAATTACCATGTAATAATGTTGGAACCGGGCTCTATGGGTTGGAACCGGGCTGTATGGGATGGAACCAGGCTCTATGGGTTGGAACCAGGCTCTATGGGTTGGAACCAGGCTGTATGGGATGGAACCGGGCTCTATGGGCAATTTCGGCGCCTGACCATCGAGGGTTTGGTAACTGAGGAGAAGCTTTTAGAATTCTATCCTGGATTTGACAGGAATCCAGTGCTGGGCTGCTTCTTCAGAACAGAAGTGATCTGTGAGACTTGTTCTGGTGAGCGACCACGCAGCAACATTCTGGACAGACTTCAAATACTTCTTGGACCTGACAGAAAATAAGAGAATCGCAATGAACTCATTTTGTACTCGTTCGTTTGAGACTTTTTGGGTCGGTGTGAAACCACACGGAATCCGATCTTTTCCACTTCCGATATGGACCACTTCCATAACTCCACCCCTTTAGGTAGCCTCATCATCCAATCACTGCTCAGCACATCAATATCTGTCTTTAAATACGGCTCTCCATTCATCTAGTTCCTTCATGCTGCTGGTTTGTGAGTCCTCCGCCTCCTCCATCCGTTCATCATCCATCAGCCTCAGCAGAGTCATCAGCCGCCGCCACCACTATCCAGACTCCAAAGTGGGGATATTTGCCGGTGGTCAGCAGACTTCTATGATCACAATCTCCTTGAACAGTCTGAGCGTCAAAGACTTTTTACGAGACTTTTGACAATCATAGATGATCTGTTGTAAACATTCCTTCATCTTTTCTTCAGTCTCCGTCTTCTCTGATGGAGTTTCTTCATGGATAACGCCTCTAATGCTCAAACAAAAACTACACGACAAGATCCACAGAAGTTCCAACACATATTGAAGCCTGATCCAGTGATTATAATACTGATCCAGAATACTCACCAGAACTTATAGGGTTACCAACAAATGGTTATTGTGATTATAATTATAAAATATTTAACTGAACTCTTGCATCTGCATTCTCCAGTCAGACCACTGCGTTCTACGGTCCAGATGCTCTTGGACACTCATCGGTCAAAACTAAGAACCAGAGGGGACCGGGCCTTTGCAGTAGCAGGCCCAAACCTCTGGAACGGTCCACCCCTTCACATCAGAACAGCACAGAGCCTTGACATTTTTAAATCTGTGATGAAAACACACCTTTTTTCTCATGCTTTAAATTCATGATGAACTTTGACATTTCTATTCATTCTGCTCACTTTAATGCTTATTTTTTATCTTCTTTTATCCTTTTATCCTGCTTGATTTTAAAAGGATTATTTGATCTGTCTTTTATTCTTGTAATTCACGCTATTATTTTTGTCAGTCGTATCTGTTCAGCACTTTATTCAACCCGTTTTGGTAGTTTAAATGTGCTTTATAAATAAACTTTGACTTGATGATAGATAATAATCCGACAGGATACAGGTGGTAAAAATGCTGATTCTGTTAGATGTGTTAAATTTGACCATTGCTGTGATGTGACTTTTCTTGAATACCTTTCCACTAATGACGATAAAAACGTAAATTCCAAATACTCCAGCGAGGTTTCCATGGTGATGGAGGATCGTTGTAGGAGTTCAATGATTTTCCAGCTTCTCATTTTTAGCAACAATGATGTCACGTAGGGGAAAGGCGCTGCCTTGGCGGAGGTTTGCTCTCTCTCTGATTGCTGTTTGGTTCTTTATTAAATTAAAATCACTAACGGACTGGAGGGGAAGGTTCCCGTCTCCGTTTTTGTCTCGTCTTACAGGGGCAGGATTTGTATTCGTTTTTTTCAAACAGGAGCCTGATAACGATAATTACTGCAGACATGCTGTATCGCGGTAACAGATGAGAAGATTCTGAGGTACATTATCTTCCCTGGCATGGCGGACGCGGGATTCTTTTGGCTCTGCTCTCACTCTGAAGCTTTAATAGAGCCTTCCGTGCTTCAGCGGAGCACCTCTTCTCATCTGGGCTTTTACATAAATAAGAGCGTTTCTCTCCGTCACTCCCTCTCCTTCTCTTTCTCTCAGCACGCCCACACAGAGCCTGTCAGAGGCACATGAGGATGGGAGGAGGAAGGAGGAAGGAGGGAGGAGGGTGAGGCATGACACGTGAAAAAGGAAAAAGCGCCGCTCTTAACACTGCAATCTCCTTCTATTGTATCTCCGTTGCTGCTTCGCTTCCCGTTCTGTTTCGAAGATAACCCGGCTGTTCAACAGTGTTTCATTCCTCCTGAAATCAGAACCTGCCGTGAGTCCGCACATTTTCTGTGCTCCGGCACCAAGATGCCATCTCAGTTTGTTTTTGTTTTTTGTCTCAATCAAGACAATACAAATTGTGTGTATCTCAAAAAAGAAGGCGAATGATAGAAAGTCAAACAATGTCTTCACCGTCTGTTAGGTAACGCTGCTGTAGAATTTAGAAAAACAAAGATGGTGCTAGAAAAAGAAATCTCCATTATAGATCTTGGTTTGTACTTTTTTTCTTCAATCAATCCATTTCTTCAGACACTCTTGTAAATAGGAGAAGCTCAGGACCGAACTCACTAATCGGTTGCCACAGCAACTTGCAGGGTTGTGGTGTTTTTTTTTTACAGACTGACCTACAGTTGCCTGACTAATGCCTCGCTGAGGAACAGTTGAGACGCATTCCCCTCGCCGTGATTGTCACTGCAGCCGCTTATAATAGCGGCTCATCGCCAGTGTGAAATAATTGAATTACTAAGCCGAAAAAACTAAACCCATCGCTTTGGCCGGAGCATTTGAGAGGTGAGGAGCCGACACAGATGCATAAATTAGAACCATCCTCCGACTCTGGAAGCTGCAGGCTGCCCTCAGAAATGGGGACAAATTATAGATTCAGTGCCTATAATAAGTAATCAACCCCCATTCAGAGGTCTTAGGTTTTAAGGTTTTAAGAAAAGAGGATTTAATGGGACTTTTTTTGGACCCACAGGTTAACAGAGATCCTGCTTATGAAAGAATGAGCTTTTTGAGAATGTCCCTTAATACCAATCACCTGTGGAACGTTCCAGACAGGATTAATATTTAAATATTTAAATATTAATATTTTGCGAAACCAAAATATTATTTTCTATTCCACTAATGTTCGATACCACATCCTAACCCAGAGCTGGACCAGGGCTTTCTTTTACTGGAATAATATTACAATATGGCTGCCCATAATATTTATACAGTTAATGTAGTATTTATTTAAAAATCATGGTATGGTACTTTTGGAATTGTGGATATACTTTAACACAGTGGTTCTCAACTGGTCTGGCATCGGGACCCACCATCACCCCTTCACCATCACCCCTTCACCATCACCCCTTCACCATCACCCCCTCACCATCACCCTTTCACCATCACCCCTTCACCATCACCCCCTCTCCATCACCCCTTCACCATCACCCCTTCACCATCACCCCCTCACCATCACCCCTTCACCATCACCCCTTCACCATCCACCAGTTGAGAATCTCTGTTTAACAGAGATCACCTGTGCGTAGTGAAAACTTTTGATCGGACACTTTTATCTTGAGGACTCCGCTCTTGGTGATTCTGCGTCATGATGTCACCTATAAATATCCTAATCCTCTCAAAGGCTCGATACGAGATGATTTCTACACTAGTGAATATCCTTTTACGCACGAATAAATCAATCTGTGTGAGAAGGTAGAGCTGTTTTGGGTAACCAGGATAAGGACTAGTGGTGGAGACAGCAGAGACCTAAAAGGCTCAGATTGGAGATGCTGCATGAAGTCAACTGGACTCTCTCTTCGATCAGGAGAGACAGAACGAAGTAAAGATGAATGTTTATCACAACATGTGGAAATAAATCCATCACAAAGTCTCTGGCGATCAGACTCTTTATGGAGATTGTGATCAGAGGGTATAGCCCCTGAGCAGCAGCAAGGTATGCCATCTCGGTGTCTGGATATTGGTGGTGGTGGTGGTGGCTGATGACTTTGCTGAGTATGAATGATGAGGTTGATGCATCTGCGAGGACTAGGCTAAAATGTCGGGGTGTAAAGCACACACACCAGCAGCATGAAAGAACTAAATTCACTTAGAGAATCCTATTTAAAAAGGCAACAGCGAGATGATAGGTTGATGATGAAGGCTGATGATGAAGATGTGTCACCTTGGAAAGATGTGGCCAGATGATGAGCACAGCTGATATTTACTGAGACCCCAGACTGTGAAGCTGTTAATTGAGTCTGTACATGCGTGAAAAGTGCAAATGACTGAGTGGTGTGAGAACTGACTGTGGCCTGAGTGTGCAAGGGGATAGTCTTCCGGACTGAACTTTGGCTAGTGCTTCATAAGATCCGCTTTACTTCAACAAAAATGGATGCTGCTAGACGAGACATATTTTAAATAAACAGTAACAAATCTTTTATCAATCAAAAACATTATGAACCACATTATGAATCATGGAGTTAATCATAAAGACCCCACACAGAGTTAATCATAAACACTCCACACAGAGTTAATCATAAACACTCCACACAGAGTTAATCATAAACACTCCACACAGAGTTAATCATAAAGACCCCACACAGAGTTAATCATAAAGACCCCACACAGAGTTAATCATAAACACTCCACACAGAGTTAATCATAAAGACCCCACACAGAGTTAATCATAAACACTCCACACAGAGTTAATCATAAAGAGCCCACTCAGAATTAATCATAAAGACCCCCCACACAGAGTTAATCATAAAGACTCCACACAGAGTTAATCATAAAGACCCCCCCACACAGAGTTAATCATAAAGACCCCACACAGAAAATGACCCCATATAAAGTTATTCCGAATGAGCCCACATACTAAAACAATCATTATAACCCCATATAGCTTATTCCTAATGAGCCAATATAGTTATTCATAATGACCCCACATATATTATTCTTAATTAGCCTACATAGAGTTATTCATAATGATTCCACATATATTATTCCTAATGAGCCTATATAGAGTTATTCATAAATGATACCATATAGATTATTCCTAATGACCAAACATAGATTATTCCTAATGACCCCCCTTCAGGTTATTCCGAATGAGCCCACATACAAATAATCATAATAACCCCACATTGAGTTATTCCTCATGACCCCATATAGATTATTCCCAATGACCTCTAATGAGCCCACATAGATTATTCCTAATGAGCCCACATGGTTATTCCTGAGGACCCCACTTAGGTTATTCCTAATGAGCCCTAATGAACACACATAGTTATTCATCCCTCTTAACATCATTGTTTCAGTAGAATAAGTTTCTGAGGTCATAAAATACATATATAGATTCTTTTCTCTTTTTTTGTGAGAAATATCGGGACCTTTTCAGCTAAGCAGAAACATTTGAGTCACAACGTGACTCTTTGACAATGACATCATTGACTTTAAGTACTATGTCAATGCATTTGAGTAATAAAGGTCAGATATTGATTCGAAGCTGAAGGGGAAATCAAACTGGATTCTTCTGGTGATTGTAGACCACGTGTTCAGGGGAGAGAGAGAAGCTTTTAATTCCACGCTATCGCTGCCTCCTCTCTGAGATTTTACTGATCAGCTCAACCAAGCCGGTTGAGATTGTATTGATTGGTGGGAGTGGGAACAAATCACTTGGTCCTGCCATTCACATGAGGAATAGAATGAATCTTCACACACTGGTCATAAACAGCCTCCTGAGCCCTCAGGAAAACATCCAGCCTACGTGATTAAATAAACATTCCAATGAATATCAATTAGTTTTTCCAGCTTCTCACATTCTTCTGTGGCAGGATTTGTCTTTATGGTATTAAAGGGAATAACTTTCTCTTAATGCAAAATCCCAGTTTCCATAGCAAAAAAACCCTCCTAAAGTCATTTTTCTATAAGATTCACCAGGATTATGAATTATCCATAAACTAGTTTGTCAGAACGAGGTTCTATTTGTGGGAGGGGACGCATTTTAACGGGTTTCAGGAACGCAATACAAAAACATCTATTCCTTTTCATCCCCATTCATACGACCTTTTCCGGTGGAAAAATAATTCCGCCGAAATGATGCCTCCTCCCGGAAACAGAAGTTCACAACTTATTCCTCTTCGCCTCTTGTGTTGCTGGGGTAGAACAGAAGAGTGTTATGACTAATCACTCAGCCTGGTGAGTGTGTCTTACGTCAAAAAGTCACACACTCATCAGCGGCCTTCTGCAGCAGAAGTCGGCGTGTAAAGACGAGTCATTACATTTGAACGTATTGACACCGAGTCTGCGTCTTCGCTCCGAGACACAAAGCAGAGACTCACGACGCGTCCGAGTGTCGAGGCAGGGATGATGGAGGAACGAGGAGAGGGCGGAATGAAAGCTGCACACACACAAAAAAAAAAGATGGATTTTTTCACTTTTTTTGTGCCACAAAACGTCTTTATTGTTAGATATTGAAGATATTTTTGTTAATATAGTAGCTCCTCTACAATACGCTATTCTAGACACGCAATAGTTATGGATTAAATAAGTATCTACTTCTTTTCACTCTTTTCCGGATGTATGAACCAAATTATCAAGTCTAGTGTTTGAAAATTTTGTTTTAGGTTACGATCTCTATTTTATGCGATCTTATCATTCTTGTCTGACCAGAACATTTTCCTTTTATTTCTTTCTATTTCATTTTATTTTATTTTACATATTTGAAATAGACTTCGGTTCAATTCCAAAACGGCAGATGAACAAACATATTCAATTGCTATCGTAACGTTTGTTATAGTTAGCATTAACTGCGATCTTTCTATGGTCGTAGATAATTCTTCACGTGTTTGAGGCTCCCTCCCTCGGCGAGTCTCGTCCTGTCGGCGGTAAAAAGAGCTTCTGTGTGAAAAGTTCATGTCAGTTATGATGGATTGGTATCACAACTCAGAGGCGGAGCGGTTTTGGCGCCAAACCAACAGCTTTGATATCGTGAAAGCGACGCCGTGGAAAAAGAACAGACATCGTGTCGGGGCAGTGCAGCCTGTGGTTTTTTCTGTCGCCATCACCGAGTCACATTTCAAACGGAGCAGGTTCTCCGCCGGAGATACTGGCAGCAGCAATCTGAAAAGACAAACATTCCTCACCTGCGCTGGGATCAGGTGCAGTTCACTCTCTGCAAATCACCGCTGTCACTTGACTTCATCTCGGGTTTTCTCTCATTTTCTAACGTTTGGGAAATAATCTTTTTCTCTGGAATGGATGTTTTAGGGTTTGGGAGAAATCCTAATGGATCTGAAATATCAGGTCCATGTTTTCACTTCTCACTCGCCAACCATCACGCCGTGTCGGGTTAGAGTTACGAGATGTTATGTGAGGAGGTGATCTGAGATTAGGAGATGATGTTCTGAGATGATCTGAGATTATTAGTTGATGTAATGAGATGATATTAAATTATGAGATGATGTAATGAGATGTAAACACTCATTCATTCCTGCTGACCATCTCATTGTTCTGGTTAGTTACTGTAGATATGATGAATATATAGGTATTCATGAGTGGTGGGCTGTAGACCTGATGTCCACCTGTAAACACATGAAATCCTGGCAGTGAAAATAACTCAGTTTCTATTTGATGCAGACTTTTTTATGGTGTCTAGAGAATGAATAACAATAACTTAAAGATTCCCCATTTTTTTCTGCAGCACCATTAGTTGGTTATATTTGGATTTTTTATTAACCTTGTCAATAAAGATTTATTTTTCAATGAAACCCATTACAAAAATATTGTGATAATATACTTTTCTTATATTTCCATCTTATCTATTAACAGACTGGCACCAACATTTGAATTTGTTTTCTGCAGAGGATAAAACCTGTAGTTCCACCAGACGCCGTATACTTTGATGAACATTGTATTCTATTTCAACCATCACTATTACAGCTCAGTTTTTTTTTTTAGAACACTGAGAAGCTAAATGTATGTCGTTAAGCTGACATTGACTCTTATTTCAAGCCTGACTTTGACCTGATGGAGCTGTTAGTCCTTCATCATCTCACAGAATACCTGTGAATACCAGACAGAAAGTTCTCCTCAGGCTCAGATCCACCTGACGTCTTGATGATTCTGAAACTCTGATGGGTCCAACGTCTGACTCTCTTCCCTCCTTTCTTTTTCACCCTCTGCAGGAAAAGCTGTGACCTCTGAAGCGTTTTGTGTTCTTGAGCATGTTGTGACAGCCATGTCTCTGGAGATGGAAAAGACCATCACCAAGCTGATTTATGACTTCCAGAGGAACTCCACCTCCGATGACGACTCCGGATGTGCGCTGGAGGAATACGTCTGGGTTCCACCTGGCCTCAGTCCTGAGCAGGTACACAACCTCGTTCAACCCAGGGACTCCCTCTCAACCCTCTTCATCCCTCTTAGGCGCCTCCTTAACTCCACTTGTTTTTCTGCAGCACATCCAGACGCCGTCAAATTGAACCAAATCACAAGAATGATTGAATTACTGTTTGATTATTAAAGTGTCTTTGACTGCGTCCTGAAAGTCCTGAGACAAATTCACAAAGTCATTGTAAAAACAACAACAACAGTCTGTTCACTGGTAACACACATTTGATTTTAAATCAACAACAATGATGTTTTTACAGTGTGTAATATTTGGCTTGAAAATCTATAGGAGTCCAATAATTTAATTTTAGTTCTCCAATAATTAACATATATTTATTTATTATTTATATTAAAGTTATATATATAGACATATATTTATATATATATACCTATTTATATGTTTTATTTTTTTCATTTTAATTAAAAAAATATATTCTATTTATTTATTTTTAATAATTTGAAGAATTTCCATAGGTGAAATTTCACTTTTTTATTCCTTTGGGATCCTAATTGGGCATTTTAAAAATAAAAACAATGACATTTAACATTTATAAACTTAAAGGAGATACAACATAAACACTGTAAAGAGAATATTTGATGAAATTGATGAAAGATAATCAACAATTTTTCTTTTTGCATTGCATGATGGGACAATTAGACCTTCAAAGCATAAAAAAAGTGAAATTTGGAAATTCTTTAAGTCTCTCTTTTTCATGATTTTACCATCAATGCACCTAAAATATCAAACTTAACATAACATAAATAAATATTTGTTTATTATTGGTGCAGGAATCCGACATTTTTTCATTCCTGCAGGATTTGAAGACAAAATTTACAGACTGAAAAAAAAATTCACATCGTTGATAACTTAAAAAAAAAAATTCACTTCCCCTGATGAAACAATTAAAATGAAGTATCTTCAACTTAAATCTTCAACTCAATCATACTTCATTTAAATGTGTAGTACCAGTGAACAAATGACTTTTTTAGAGTGTAGATGGATCAGAATGGTTTTTAACCTCCTTCCTGATATTGTAGCTGAAGGTGGGGGGGAGGGAGGGGCAAGGATGAGGAGGGAGGGGCAATGATGAGGAGGGAGGGGCAAGGATGAGACACCAATCACCCAGACTCAGCTGTCAGCTGCTTCATGGAGGAAGAACTGCAGGGACATTCTTCATCCCTCGGTAAAAGTGACACCGTTTCAGAACTGGGTTCACAGACGACCAACATTAACTTTCAATCCAATTATGTTTCGCTGTGTTAATTTGTTCTATTTTTAGTTCCTACATGGATCCAAACCCACAGGGGCTGAGGTAATTTCAGTCACTGATGATGAATGGATGAATCTAAATGAAAATGTGTCTCTGCGTCTGACTTCGGGGATCGCCTGTCGGCGCTCCCTCGCTGTTTAAACGCCTTTTAATTGCACGCATGACCGATCTAATGTAATTAAGTGCGGATCCAGAGGAAGACACTTCCTCCTCATTCTTCCTTCCATTCTTTTGCCTGGTTCTGACATAATACCTTCCTGTTGGACCGTCGTGTCCATTAAGTAAGGTCAGTCCTCGAACGCGGCGGGTCGCCAAGGGCTCGGTTAGCGGATGTCAAGCTGGGCCGATAATAAAAAAAAAAAGGGGGGGGTGGGAGAATGTGAGGGGTAGCATTAGACACACGGCGACTCATTATGCAAATGGAATCACAACAACGTTAGGAAAATGGACCGTTACGACGCAGAACACAAGTTTGTGTCAGAGGCGTTTTTTGCCGACAATCACAGATGTGTGACACGATTGTTTTTCTGCTCTTCCGTTTTATTTCCCTCATGCCGTATCAAGTATTCCTCCATTTCAGCCACTAACACGGTTCATGCCATGATTATTCTATCATGACGCCATGAGTTCTGTTTTTATCACCGGCATGGATGACCGCGGTTTCCTTCATGCACTGTAAGTATTTGGTGAGGATATTTAAACCGTGTAGAGTTGTCACGCACGAACTTCATCACTCACTTCAGATTTCATTACCCCGAGGAACGTTTCAAGAAGCTAACGTTAGCGGAGCGGCAAACATTAGCAGAGCGGCTAAAGTTAGCGGGTTTACGGGCCAGCAACGATCGCTGAAGTCCTTGAACAAAGCCAACATAAAACAAATCATTCTTCGGACTGACGGAAGTTTAATTTTCACTTGGAAATGTCTTAAAACTGCTTTAAGAAACGAAGAGGCTTCGTTCATTTCAACACGTCAGAATACATACACAATGCCGACCAGTCTTGTTACTTCCTCTGTAATCCTTCAAAATAAGAGCCCTTACATTCACTACTTATTATGATTTTAAAACCTAAAAGAAAAAATAAAATGGGTCAGACTTTATAAAAATCGGTGATTTTGGCTAGAAAATTGTAATCAGTGCATTTATTTTTTTTTACTTTGAATGGCAGATGCAGCGATGGTTGAGGGCAAAACATGAACAAATATTATTTCTATTCAGCATTTTGTGTGTTTGTATTTTATGAGAGCCTGAAATTTATTTCGGGGATCTTCTTCATCACTTTTCAGTAATTTGTCACCATGAATGAATGAATGAATGAATGAATGAAATGTTCAACTGAACTTTAATCAGTTCATACCGGAGATGTCGATTAAGTGTGTGTGCAAGGGATGTGTGTTTTTATCATGTTGTACTCGTTTGTGTGTTTTTGTTGTGTTCTTTTTATTTAATTCTATAGAACGGACGTTTCAAACCTGCAGATGAAAATTAGCCTTACGCTAACGCTAACAACATTTATGCTTCAGATTATACTACATTGTCCCTCCGCAACAAATAAATGAAATCATTTTTTTTTAAATTCAGTAAAATGAATCACATAAAGACCTAACAATAATAATAATAACTTCTGTTTAAGTCCATGTTTAAGTCCCTTAACTACGGATCACATGACTATTGTGATTTACTTTTATGGAAAAGATTCTGCTAATTCTCATTAAAATTCTCAATCCAGCTCGTCTTTTATTTATTTTCACAACAAAATAGATTATTTATTTTTTTGGTTCACTATTATAACATGCATGTCTAACGCAGACAAAATTAGAAACGAGAGTAGTAACGTTTTAAGAGCTAAAGAGACTCACGGCTGTCGGACCAGTAAAGTTCACTTTGAGATATTTGCATCTTGTCTAAGCTTAATATTTTTATCATTTCCAGATTAAGAACCATATTTTCTCCTGTTCTTGTTTCTGTCACAGGTGCATCAATATTATAATTCCTTCCCAGAGGAGAAGGTTCCCTACATAAACAGCCCCGGAGAAAAGTACCGCATCAAACAGCTTCTCCACCAGTTGCCGCCACATGATAATGAGGTACTGCAGCGTTTTGTTGTTCAAGTAGTTGGAAAGAAGTCCTCGTCAGCTCTGTGATGATGATGATGATGATGATGAACCCTGTTGCTTAGGTACGTTACTGCAACCTCCTGGACGAGGAGGAGAAACGGGAGCTTAAACTCTTCAGTAGTCAAAGGAAGAAGGACAGTCTGGGAAGAGGCAACGCCCGTCCGTTCCCCCTCACCGTCAACGGCGCCATTTGTGACAAGGTAAAACCAACACCTACTCGTCTACCTCGCTGACTGAAGGTGTGTATGGCGCCTAAACCATCCCTACTTTTCCCCTCGCCTCCCTCCTTCCCCTTCCTCTCTCCATCAGTGTGGTGGCCAGATTAAAGGCGGGGACATTGTGGTTTTTGCCGCGAGGGCGGGTCACGGAAAATGCTGGCACCCTCACTGCTTCGTCTGCAGCATGTGTGAGGAGCTGCTGGTGGATCTCATCTACTTCCACCACGACGGGAAGATCTACTGCGGCCGGCACCACGCCGAGAGGCTAAAGCCTCGCTGCTGCGCCTGTGATGAGGTGAGGATTGATGAACATTTCTTTCTCGATGGAGATAAAAGACAAAAGTTATTTTGAATATGTCTCAGTAAAAACGCAAACATTTTGGATAATACTTTCCATGTAATCATCAAGAAAGCAAGACTAGAGGGTAAAAGTGTGCTCTTCGTAGAGTCCGTGTGAAACTCCTATGCTGTTAGCAAGTAACAATGACTATGGCCCAAGTACGGTACCCTGAGGTACTCCACAGTTCATGCAATCCAAGATGCTCTCCTAGTAGAATTAGCATTCATCACTGCAGATAGTTGACGTCCGCCGCTTTGATTCATCAGACCACCTGACGTGAAAGTCCTTGCTGATAAATGCGATGTGTCGCTCACACAGATCATCTTTGCCGACGAGTGCACCGAAGCCGAGGGCCGCCACTGGCACATGAAGCACTTCTGCTGCTACGAGTGCGAAACCACCCTGGGCGGTCAGCGCTACATCATGAAGGACGGACGGCCCCACTGCTGCAACTGCTTCGAGTCCCTTTACGCAGAGTACTGTGACGCATGTGGGGAACACATAGGTAAACGTTTCCTGGGGGCTCCATTCGTTTTCCCTCTGATATGCAGGATCTGTGAACGAAACACTTGGTTCTGTTGTTTCCTAGGACGCTAGCGTCATAGAAAACCCTCCAGCAGTCATTTAGTGTGTGGGCGTTATCATCCTTGCGTGTCACAGCTGTGGAGAGGCGGTGAATGGTTATTATTATAGCCCTAAACCCCGGCGATGCAGAAAGATTGCCTCTCCAGAGGAAGCCCCCCCTGTTGGACCAAGATGGAGATTTTGGAAAATGATTACTTGCTCCAGCTTTGTAGATGGGTTTTAGGAATGTATCATCGCTGTGTTACAATTTTACTATTTCTTTTTCAGCATCAGGAGACCTATTAGCTCTAGTCAGTAGCAGGCATGACATTACTTAGAAGTTCATGCTGGACCCCTTTGGGTACTTATATACCTGAAAAGTCGGAGATATTGTGGAATCAGCATCGCCGCCGCAGATCCTTCCTTTTAACCCAATAACTGCAAAACGATATAATGGATCATTTTCAAAATTTGAGACCCGCGTAGACCTTAGTTTGAGGAAGAAGTGGACTGTTTGTGGGAATGTTTGGTTGTATGTTTCTGACACTAGGGGGAGCCTTATCTCAAAAATTGTCAGGCTATAATTTTGTCACTGTTGGTCCGATTTAGTCTGAATCTGGTGCATATGAATCGACGTGAGGAGATCCATCATCACTTCTATCTTCTCTCTAGCTCTTATTTTACAATATTAGTCTAGTAGCTTCTTTTTTTTTTGTACAAAATTTTTTTTTCCAGACGTTAATCATAAAATGTTTCATGGCTCATTTTAAAATTTTATACCTAAGTAGAATTTAGTGCGAGGAAGAACTGGGTCGATTCTGTGGAAAAGTCGGTTGTATACTTCCGACACTAGGGGGAGTTTAGTCTCCTGCCATAATCTCTTAACCGTTGCATATGAATCAAGTCGATGGGATCTATTTTGTATACAAATGTTTTACTCAAGTAGTTCCTATTCTACTCAGAATGCAGATTTTTTACGAAAAAAAAACTGTGGACATAACTTTACATCGGGGATGTTTTGAGGATAAGTTCCTCTTGTATTTGTATTTGACATTATAAATTTATGCTTGTTTGTCCCATCCTACCAAAGGTATTGATCAAGGACAGATGACCTATGATGGGCAGCACTGGCACGCAACTGAGGAATGTTTTTGCTGCGCTCGCTGCAAGCGTTCTCTGCTGGGCCGCCCCTTCCTGCCGAAGCAGGGGCAGATCTTCTGCTCCAGGTCCTGCAGTGCTGGGCAGGTGGGTAAACATACGAGTACAGTATTATCATATTGCGATACTTATTCCTTCATTTACGAACTATGTGTTTACCCATTAACAACTTTGACAACTGTAATAATGAACTATTTTAACCAAACAGGATCCAGAAGAGTCTGATTCTTCAGATTCTGCCTTTCAAAGTGCTCGTTCCCGGGAATCCCGCCACAGCACCAAGATAGGGAAGAAGGAGCGAAAGAGTGCTGAGGCCCGCCAGTCAGCTCCTCCACCCATGCCTGACCGCCTGTCTGCTGAAGGGGACCCCCTTTCTGTTCAAATGGACCGTTTAAGCCTCTCATCAAGCCAGACTCCAAGCAGGACACCTAATCGTACGCCCAGCCGCACTCCAAGCCGGGCCCCCAGCCTTAACCAGGTATGGATGAGCCGGGACGACCCCTACGTCGCCTCTGCTTATGAGGGTCCCCAGAGGGAACCCTCCCCCACACCGACACCTATCCATCTGATGGGTCAGTGTAATCTGAGACAAGGCTACAATCCCAACCCAAACGCTCATCCACCCGCTCAGAGCGCTGCTAACCCGGGGAAGAGGCCTGATTCCTGGGGGAAGGAGCAAGGCAACACCAAGAGGACCCCGATGGCTGCTCTGAGGGGCCATTCCTTTAACGAAAACTGGACCCACCACAACCAGGATGAGTTCAGGCCCAATAAACTACGCACCCAGATGAGCTTCAATGAGATGTCTAGCCAGGGCTTTTCTGACAAGAGGAGCATCAGCCTCCATGGTTTCAAAAGAGACTGCAGACCCCCACTGACCAGGAGGAACCCCATCAACGCTATGAGCTTCAACGAGCCCCTCACTCCCGTGGAACAGACTCCTCACGGATCCGTGGACTCTCTGACTATATCCAATGCTACAGGTATAGTAATGTAACTATGCGATACAATGTGATGTAATGAAAGATGTCGGAAAATGTGACAAAATGTTCTGTTTTGACAGGAAACTCTCTGGACGGGGTCAGCAAGCGTCAGGAGCATCTGTCAAGGTTCTCCATGCCTGACCTGAGCAAAGACTCAGGGGTCAATGTGTCGGAGAAGAGCCACATGGGCACCCTCAGCTCCTCAGTTCAGTTCCACAGCACTGAGTCGCTGTCCTCCTCCCGCCCCTACAACAACAACAACAACATGTACGCTCCGCTGAGAGTGGGCTACCCTCTGCAGTACTGGGACGGCCCGCAACCGCTGGGCTTTGATGGCAAAGGTCGTGTCAGCGTGATGGGCAGCAGCGGAAACCTGCGAATGGCTCCCATGAGCGACAGGATGCCGCGCCGACTCATCAACGGGCAGGAACCCATGCAGCAGCAACAGCAGCCCCAACCGAGACGTCGCAAACACCACCGGGGAAACCACGGCAACGGGCAGCATCGCCACCACCACAAACGCTCCCGCCGCTCTCGCTCCGATAACGCCCTTCACCTGGCGGCAGACAGGCCCCCTCAAAAGGTAGAGCTGCCGTACCGTCGCGTCCAGGAGGATTACGACCGCGCCCCCTCCGGTAATCCGGCACGGGAGTTGTATGGTCTGGAGGCGGGTGGGTACAGACAGCAGCCTCCCCGGCCCTGCCCCCGCACCACCTCTGACCTCACCCTGCAGAATGCTGGCTGGCAACCGGCCGGGTTGGGCGGCCCATGCTGGGGTGACGGGTACATTGAGGGTGGCGACCCCTGGTGCTCCAGCTGCTCCTCTTCCTCAGAGTCCGAGGCCGAAGAGAGCTATTTTCTAGGTGAACCGATCCCTCGGCCCGTCCAGCTTTGCTACATCAACAACGAAGAGCTGCGCCATCGCTACAGCCCCTCCGGAGTAACCGGCCATCACGGACCCCAACACGGGCCGATTCACGGGCAGCTGCACACGCGGCAGAGGAGGAAGAGCAAAAACTGTATCATTTCCTAGATTTAGAGCAAATAGACGGTGATGGATGAGCCAGAGAGTGAGAGAGGTAAGAGAGAGAGGTAAGAGAGAGAGGTAAGAGAGAGAGGTAAGAGAGAGAGGTAAGAGAGAGAGGTAAGGAGGCAGTTACAGCGAAAGAGACGTGGAACTGAGGGAGTGGAAAAGGTTAATGAGGGAGCTGAGAGCCGGAGCGAATGTTTATGTGTAAGAGTTTATGTATGTGTGTGTGTGTGTGTGTGTAAGTGTGTGTGTAAGTGTGTGTGTGCGTGTGTGTGTGTGTGTGTGTGTGTGTGTGTGTGTGTGTGTGTGTGTGTGTGTGTGTGTGTGTGTGTGTGTGTGTGTGTGTGTGTGTGTGTGTGT
>VRLP01003207.1:0-68884 GCA_009660295.1 Lophius piscatorius | reverse complement strand
GATATTTATAGTGTTAACAGTGATGTTAATATTCTTTACAGTGATTTAGTGTTTATAGTGATGTTTGTATGTTTATAGTGTTTATGGTGTTTATAGTGATGTTTATAGTAGTTTTTACATTGATTTTTATACTGTTTATAGAGATGTTTATAGTTTTTATAATTATGTTTATTTTGTTTATAGTGCTAATAGTGATGTTAATATTTTTTACAGGGATGTAGTTTTTATAGTGATATTTATAGTGTTAACAGTGATGTTAATATTTTTTACAGTGATGTAGTTTTTATAGTGCTGTTTATAGTGCTAATAGTGATGTTAATATTTTTTACAGGGATGTAGTTTTTATAGTGCTGTTTATAGTGCTAATAGTGATGTTAATATTTTTTACAGGGATGTAGTTTTTATAGTGCTGTTTATAGTGCTAATAGTGATGTTAATATTTTTTACAGGGATGTAGTTTTTATAGTGATATTTATAGTGTTTATAGTGATGTTTGTGTGTTTATAGTGTTTATGGTGTTTATAGGGATGTTTTAGCTTGAAAGCAACTTCCACTAGCGCAGCTTTGTGACAACTGTTTATCAAACAAAGTCAAAAAACATTTCAATTTAATTTTCAAGCATTAAGTTACTCAGAACAAGAAAAAAAACTTGTTTATAGTGTTTATAGGCATATTTTGGCGTGTAAGCGACTCCCATCGGCGCTGCTTTCTCATGAATGTCAGTGAAGACGACGTCGACGTCGTATCAATTCCCATCTGACTCAGACTGAAGTCGAATTACAAAAAAAATTCCGATCTGTGTCTGATTGAGGACCACATTTGGAAGTGGAACTGGAAAAGATCAGATTCCAAGTAGTTTGTGCTGTTCATACTGGCATCAGAAACCAGACCTGGGCCACATTTTTCCTGCAGTGTGAATCCGGCCTGGTAGATCCGTTAATGAGTCACTGTTTGAGCCCAGATGGAGACCCTGCTGCTGCCCCCTCTGCCTCCCCCCCCTCCTCCGTCCTGCCCCGTCATGACTCAGGGCGGAGTAGGACACCTCTTCCTCGAATCCAGAATGGAATGAGAGGGCCATCCATTCCTGCGAGCTTTAGCTCGGACTAAATGTAGCCTCAAGGGATCTGCTGAGAGGGATCAACAGTTCCACTGAGAGAATTCCTGCCGACTGGTTGCCCTGTCTATCAAGATGCAGGGAATCAAAAGAAAGCAAAAGCAAACTCGGTGGTCTTCACATGCAGCCCCCTTTTCTCTTCAATTACACAGCTGAGCGTGTCTCTGGTAAGAGCAGAGGGCCTCTATGACATAAACTGATATTCGAGAGCCACCTGGTGGCGATGTGGAGAACTGCGTCTCACCAGACCAGCAAATGGAAGTTAGTTTAACAATGAAAGGTTTTCACAAGTTTCACAACTAGGAGTAAGGAAAAAATAGGAAAAGGCTAAATCCTGAGTAATCCCGAGTTATCCTGAGTAATCCTGAGTAATCCTGCTGACGAACAACAAACAAAAGCTGCTCTGATGGTGATCTTTTCTTTTTTTCCTCATTCTTCTTCTTATTTTTTTTTTGCTTGTTCTTCTTCTTCCTCCTCTTCTTCTTCTTCTTCCTCCCTTTGTTTCGGCTGTTCCCATTAGGCGTCATCACAGCGGGTCTTCGCGGGTCCAAACCATCTCAATCTGTCCTCTCTGACTTTGTCTCCAGGACGTTTAACCTGGACTGTCCCTCTGATGTCCTCCTGTCCAATCCTGTCCCTCCTCCTCACTCCCAGAGAACATCTGAACATCTTCATCTCTGCCTCCTGCCTTCTGGTCAGAACCACCGTCTCTAAACCATCCAGCGGAGCTGCTCTCACCTCCATCTTGGAAACCTTCCCCTTCACATCCTGTACCTTTTAGTTATGTTAGGACATATCTGTGTACACACACATTACACATGTACAGAGTCACACACATAAAGACACAAAATGTTTGATTTCATTCAACATGGACGTTGTTTATTTAACATTTGTGAAAGGAACGTTATTTTTGTTTCTGACAAGCACAATTAGTTGAGTTTGTATATTCAAATTATGTTAAATCAAGTTGTATTAATTTAAATAGTTTTATCGGTGCTGGATGGTCCATACTTCTGTTTGTGGGTCAGGAAAATACAGGCTTTTATACAGGAAATACTAATTAGGCAGTACCACCAAGCTCAGACCTCAGAGGGGGGTTTGATTGGCTCAGTTTAAGTATTTTGTTAATTTGAATTGGCTGATGCTTAGATACATTTATGTTTGTGATGAATATTGAATACGTTAATTATCAAAAAGGCTGAGTAATGTTTATTTTGTGGGTTAGTGATTTTTTTTCTCCCACTTTACTAATTTGGTTTGACCAGTTACCTGAAAAACCCCTGCAGTCTTTCCTTCTGGAGGTCAGGTGGTCTTCGTTAGATCATTTACAACTAATAAGTTCCATTATGTTGATTAATTGTTTGAATAATCCTGAGTTTAGTTCTGTTCATGTTTCTTCTTTTATGGGCCCAGACTTATATTTCTGATTTTTGTGAATTTTCCCTATTTTTCGGTTCTAATAAAAACCTTTCCTTCAGAACCCACCTGTGACTCCTCGTGTACCAGCTCGGTCCATAACATAAGGTGGCAGTGGGGGGATTTTTTGAGTCATGCAGCCCAGTGGGTTCTGTTGAGCTGACAGGTCAGCAGAGGTGTCGCTTATCCATAGTGTGGAGGAGGAAGAGGAGGTGGACGATCGGTACTCGCCCCCGCTGACATCCTCAGAACCTGGTTTTATCCATCTCAGCGAACATCAGCAGTCCCAGTGAAATCCTTTCATCGGGATGGATGTATTTTAAGATCGTCCAGGTCGTACAAATCTTGTGGAACATGATATTGTGTTGAAAGATGGTGCAGCTGTGAGAGGAGTGGGTTACAGGATACCAGAGCGCCTCCTGGTGGCACTGAAGAAGGAGCTGGACTTTATACTGTCTCTAGGAATCATTCAACGTTCAGAAAGTGGGTTTTGGTTCCTAAGAAGGCTGGAACAATAAAGTTCTGCATAGACCTCCGGTACCTTAATGTATGGATTTTTCCTAAACCTACGGTTCTGTTGTAACTTGGTGGAGTTTTTACAGTCTATGAGAGCTTTTAATAGGTATATTCATTTAATTTAATTTAATTTAATTATTTTATTTTATTTTATTTTATTATTTTATTTTATTTTATTTTATTCTTGTTTTAATTTACGAAATACGTAACAGCAACAAAATCTAATGAACTCCAGAAGGTGTGCAAATAGGTTCTGTAGTTTTTCCGTAATCCTGCCCACAAATAAACAAACAAACAGACAGACAGAAAAACAAACAAACAGACAGCCAGACAGTAAGACAGACAGCCAGGCAGACAGAATGACAGACACAGACAGACAGACACAGACAGACAGACAGAGACAAACAGACAGACAGACAGATAAGCAAACAAACCGAGACAGACAAACAGACAGACAGACAGACAGACAGACAGACAAACAGAAGTAAAAACATGACCTCGTTGGTGGAGGAAAAAAATCTAAATCAGGTGGATTCACCTAAATGAAATCTCCAGAAATCCCCCCCACTGTGCCTCCTGACTTGGACGCCCTCACAGGGGAAGGTATCACCTGTGGGTGGGACAGGATCTCAACCTGAGGCTGAGGAGGGGTCGGAGGGGGCCGGTCGTCTCCTCAGGGATCAGAGGTGCAGTGATGGCCCAGATGAAGGCAGCAGGAGACGCCATGAGGAGCCACCAGGACTGTACAGAGGTTTACTCTGATATGGCTACTGTCAGCTCCAGCGCAGGTGAGTCACTGAAGCACTATGGGTAATATTAAGAGGGAAACCATCTCATCACCAGATAGTAGAACCAGATGATTCTTTTCCATCTTCCCTCGTATCAGGAGGATGACATCACCGCTGCATCACAGCATGATCTTAGCGTGAGGATGTGTGTTTTATGTTCTGGTGGGAGACAAAATAGTATAAACGCTGAAAAGAAGGAACTGACCTAGAGGAAGTTTTGTTGTCAATCTTGAATGTACAGCTCCCAAACTTTGGCAAATTGTTTAAATTTGAGTTTAAAGTGTTTGAAGTGAAAAAAAAAGAGAGAAAAAATATCTTATTAGCATCATGAAAGACAAAATTGCTTCAAAAAGTCAAATTTTCCAGCAGAAAAATGTTTGATTTAAGATATTTAATGAAACTTTCTCCTAAATATTATTTTCCCATTTATTTAAGATAAAAAAAAATGTTTTAAAAGGCTAATAGGGGACCAAGAACAGCCCCCCCCCCCCCGAAAAAAAGCACATTCCAGACGATGAAATAAAAACACTCGTAGTGTTTTTAAAATGTTCATTTATAGTTTGTCATTTATCCAACATCAATGAGGATATTTTCTAGAGACACGAATATGTTTCTTAATTCATTTTTTATGATGTTTCTCATGAATGGATTTTTTCCCAGTTGCTTAAATATTTAATAGTTATAAAGTTTCTGATCGTGATTAAATATTTAGACTTAAAAACAACATTTTCTTTATTTATTTTTAACAATTTTTCATGTTATGCCGGAATAAAATGTCGCTATTACCCTTTTTTTCCTACGTATTACTTATCCCCCAAATAATATAATATAATAACTTTTTATGAATCTATTCAGTGTTTCAAAACTATTTTTGGTGAAACAGTTTGGTCACGTGATGAAAGTTCTGTAATCAGAGTTAAGGACAAACAGGGTCGGCTCAGTCCACCAATTTGTCTGATTGGTGACTTTGTTGGAGCCGGTTCTAATAATCTCCGTCAAATCCTCCAGTTTCTGGTATCGTTTTCTCACGAGAGGGTCTTTGCCTGCTAAAGCTCCGTGGATCTCAGGTTGCCTGATGGCAGTGGGAACCACCGAGTCAGCGTAATCCCCCTTTTTTCCGATGGTCATTCCTGAAATACCGCTTCATACAAGCGGTGGGCTGCTTTTTCTTTTGTTTTGGTTTGTTTTGTGTTTTTTTGCAACCTTTGATAAAGAAATGAGGAAAAAGGGTCATTCTATCCAAATAAAAAAAGTCTTTTCAACATCCACAAAAGCCTCCAGTTTCTCCTCTTCCTCCTTGTGACAGACGTGGGAGAGTCCATGACGAAGGGGTCCTTGTGTGAGACCTCCGTGGACGTGGGCCACAGCAGGCGGAGCAGGGTTTACCCCTCGCCTGCCAGGAGGCGCCACCGCACCACCTTCAGCCACAAGCAGCTGGAACAACTGGAAGTGGCCTTTGGACAAAACCAGTACCCTGACATCTACTACAGAGAGGAGCTGGCCCAGATGACAAAACTCAACGAGGCTCGCATACAGGTGGGGAGCTCCTCAAAATGAACGCCAGACCCCCTTTTGACGGACCCTCCCCATTTATCCGGGCTTGGGACCGGCACTAGAAATACACTGGACTGTGACCCTGTTGGGACTGAGGCCTGAATATTTGTAGGTGTTCCTGGTTTTAACTAACCTGCTTTCATCTCTGCAGGTTTGGTTTCAGAACAGAAGGGCCAAACAGCGGAAACAGGAGCGGGCCTCACAGAAAGTTCTCCCGGTGGGTGTGATGCCAACCCGCAGGGTTCTGCTGGGAGGTATGCACATCCAGCCGTCCGGCATGACTCGGCAATATTACACCCAGCCCCTGGCCCACATGCCCCGCCTCTCGCCCATACTGCCCTCAGGGGCGTACTCCCACCACCCTGGCCCCGTGGGCCAGTGCCCCTACCCCGGTGTCCCCCCGCCCCCTACCACACAGCATGAGGACTGGTACAGCCCGCTGAGGGGCAACCTCACCTCACCCGTGTTCTCCTTGGCCTCCATTCAGCCTCTGGATCCCGCCTCCCACTGGAGCTAAGGGGTCAATTTTTAAAGTCATATGTTGCAGAAAATTAAGTGCATGCTCTTTTCCAGTTACATCCTTCAGCCATAACATTAAAACCACCTGCCTCACATTGTATTGTTCTTCATTTTGCCACCAGGTCTGCAATGCCCAGTGGGTTCTACCACCTTTCTATCAGAACCATTCCGGTTTTTGTTTCTCTGCTCCAGTGCATGACCCATCCACTGGTTCAGCAGTGGTCCTTCCTCCTATCACTGCACACTTGGAACACCAAACTGGACCTGTAGTTCTGGACATGCACTGACCCAGTCGTCTATCCATCCATCAGAATCTATCAAAGTTGCCAAGATCATTATGCTCGTCCATATGTGCTGCTTCCATCGCGTTAATTTCTGCACAACATTTTCACCTGCCGCCTTATATACCCCAACCAATGACAGGTGCCACGGTAACGAGGTAATCAAGCTAATTCTGACTACACCTGTCAGCGGTTATAATGTTATGGCAGATTGGTATAAATCACAAGTGCAAATTCTGGGCATGACGCTGGTCCACAACAGTGACGGGTTTTCTGATTCTACACAGAGACACTGAACCTGTTTATATACTAATGTGACCAAGTGGAAGCATTTATGAGCTAAAGAGAAAAGGGGCCAAGGGTGGAGCCCTGGGGGGACACCAAAGGTCCAAGGGGCCACCGAGGAGGAGGCGTCAACCATGGCTGTTGAGAAAGTCCTATTCGGGAAAAAAAAAGTCTAATAAGTGTCAAATTGTTTTTGTAAAAACAGACTTTACCAAAAGGTCTGAAATAATCTAATTAAAATTGAAGGTTTTTCCATTAAATGAAATATTTCATCGTAATATAATTTAATAAATCTGATTTTCCTTTTTAGTTGTTTGTATTAAAACGGGCTTGTCCGAACAAATTTTCATATTATTGTAAATTTAGAGTGTCTAATTAATAAAAGATCGCAAAAAAAAAAAATAATGAAATAAGAGAAAAATATGATATTTACAAAATCCAACTGATGAGAACTTTCATTCCTTGAAACTTTTTGGAGATGAAGATGTTTGAGATGATGAAGTGTCTTAAACCCTAGTGACTTAAGTCTTTGCTCGCACTAAGGCTTACGTCAGTATAAGTTTTAAAATCTTCCATGAAATAGTTTCCGAGTTATCGCGCTAAAACCGCGGCGAACACAGCGACGCTGACAACGGTGACAATCCCATAATATCCCCGACTTCTCAGGGATATATGTAATTAAATTGGGTTAAAAAAGGACATCAGGACTCCAAAGTTTGTAGATTTGCTTTTAATATTTCAATTTACGAGTCAAGAGTTTATTCTGTTTCATTTAATGACCTGAAGACTCGATACTGACGTCAAGAATACAGAATTAAAGTAGAACTCTTCATCTTTGGACGGAAACACACACTCACACACACGCACACACACACACACACACACACACACACACAGATGTACATGTACTTTAAAGGCAGCTAATGAGGTGAATTCAATCTTTCATTGTTTGGTAACAAGTGTTTCACTGGAGACCCGTGAGGCACGTTCACTTTTAGACGGGCTCATCAAGCGATCCAGATGAAGCGGCGCCGAGCGGCTCTACATTCACTCCGAGGGTTCTGAAGGATGTCGGGTACCTGCTGGCAGACGGACTACAAGCGAAGTGACGAGAACGACGAGTTTGTCTCATTTGTGGGACAGAAAATGATTCACAGAAGAAACCCTCGGGTCCAAACGACCCTGCTGTCAGAACTCTGCAAACAAGACGAGGGACCTGAGGGGTCCGAGCCGTGAAGCAAGACTAATGTTTGCAGAGTATTCAGATCCTTCCATGAACTTTTAACCCCCAAAGGAGCCCAATCGCCGGCCCCCGAGTTGAACTCCTCAAATTAAATGAGGTAATGTCTGAAAAACTGTGTTTTTTATAAAAATAAACTCCCTGTGGCAAGTAAAATATGAAATATGTTAGACAGATCTCCCCCAGCCGATTCTTTTGTAAGAACCTTTGACAGAATTGGACCAAAGGTTAGTGAGTGGTTCTCTTTGTGAATCAAATGTTCACTATTAGAGTAAAATAGGATAAACCAGTGACATACTTGTCTGATTCAGAACAACGTTTGGGATTAAAGCTCCATCTAGTGTCCGAAAAATGAAACGGACTTTTCCCAAAATCAATCCAGTTCTTCCTCACACTAAAATCTATGTGGATATAAACGAAAATGAAAACGATGCATTTAATAGTTTTTAGGGAGCATTAACACAAAGGATCTGTTTTGGATGATTCCATGATATCCCGGACTTTTCGGGGATATGATGATGTCATCACACGAAGCTGCCAATATACAGCAGAGACCAGAGTGTTTTGTGCTGCTTCTCTGCTTAAGCTTTTTAGTTTCACAGCGTTAAGTTAAGTAGGCGACACACAACCAGAACAGTTCTTGTGGAGGGAGGCTGAGACGATCCAATACATGCAGAGAACATAAGAGTCGGAAACAGAAAACCTGCGTTAACAGAAGAAAACGCTGAAAAACGACGTTGTCAAAATGATTAAATCTGATTGCGGTTTTAGGTTTGGTTGAGCCAGCTAACGCAAAGAAAGCCTGGCTATGTTGAATTTGATTCACAGTAAACCCCCTTGTGGTTCATTCAACGAGGCGAAATTGTGTTTAGATGCGTTTAGGTTGTTGCACCACTAAAAGAAGTGTCATTTTAAAGGGATAATCCACCCAAAAAAAACAAAAGATAACCTTACTGTCATTCTCATATTAACATTTCCCCCTAAAGTAAACATGTTATCTGAAACGGAGCCTGCTGTTACACCATATCAACAAAGGTTGATGGAATTTTGTCTAGAATGCTAAACGGGTCACTGAAGTGACGTGAAATAAAGTCCAGGTTTCTCTGAAGAGTCCAAAGGCGTTGAGTCTAGTCTAGTTTTCCCTTTGAGTTGTATAAGCCTTCATCAAAAGTCATCTCTGGACCGATCAAGTATAAGTGGATTCCATGAAAGGTAAGGGAAATCTGCTTTTTTAGCATTAATGGGGGATATTAGCCTTTACAAACGGCATAGATTCAAAGAACAAAAAAAAAAACAGCAGAGGTTGCAGAAATGTCAACGTCAAACTGAAAAAGAGACATTCGTTAAGTTTCGAGTTGCTTGTTGAAGAGTTGCTGAAAGCAGCTGGGACATTACATGAGGAGGATTTCCTGTGAGCGAAGAAGGTTCCTGGATGAGTTTGTAGACACGTGAAGAATGTCCGTCCTCAGGCGACGTCTCACGCCATTGACTTGGCAAACTCTGCGTAATCGATGTAACCGTCATTGTTTTTGTCATCGTCCCTCAGAACGTCGTCAATGAGAGCAATGAGATCCGCCTCCTTCATCGGCCGGCTGTCCTCTCCTTTCTCCTGAGGAAGACAGCAGAGAACCAAACACGCTTGATGTAGACGTCTTCTTAAAAGTGTGTTGCGTCACATGACGCAGAGAATGACAGGGTGGTAAACTGAATAGTAAATTCAGTTTAGGAATACATTTATATTTTGGGTTATTAAAAAGAATTGTTTTTCTTTTTGGAAACAAATCCTTATCTTATCTTAGGATAAGAATTTAGTTTCCATGTGCCGTAAATTGGATATTCCCTTTCCTTGACCATGTCCTAAAATCTAAATAACTGCTGAAAGTAGCGTCATAACTTTGTAGCAGTGGGATCTGAGTGGATGAGTGGCAGGAGAGAAAGAGAGATAGTGACAGCGGCAGAATGAAAGGTGTCAGGGAGGGAGGGTCTAATTTCCAAAGGTGTCTGGCGTCCAACAGACTTACTTATCAGCCGTCGTACGCTGGACCTGTGGGAACCAGAGACTCTCTGACTCACACAACTACAGAGCCTGAGAGCTAAAAAGCTGCGTGAACGCCGAATGATTGTGATTTAAATGTAAATCAAAGCGTATGCCTGAGGAAATGACAGCTATCAGACATCGTGTCACAATCTAGGAAACGTCCAGGTACCTCTTTGTGTACGTGTGTGATAGCTGTGGCCAGCTCCAATCCATCCAGCAGGTTGTTGCCGTCGTAATCGTGCATCTTGAAATAGTGCAGCTGAAGCTCCTGGGGTGACATATCGTTCTTCGGTGTGTCTATCACGCCCTCTAAATGCTCCATGATGTGGCTGGAAGACAAAGGTCGAAGGCCGGAGCTCTTGATCAAACAGAGTGTGTGAACGCTGCAGCTGACCGCATTCAAGGTTCACCGCTCTCGGCAAATAGGTTGCAGCATAATAGATCATCGGTGTTGGCAGAAAAACATGCTTAGAGCGTGGAACTATGACTCACTCTTTGTCCTGGACCATGTTTTTGTCCATGCGAACATGACCGGGTCCACTATCTACAACCGGTGGCTCCGAGTGCGAGTCAACGAGCAGCAGGGAGGGCAGGAGGAGGAGGAGGAGACCTCCGCAATGCAATCGACACCTGCCTCTCCTCATTCTGCAGGACACACAGGTAGAGAGAGAGAGAGAGAGAGACAGAGAGAGAGAGAGAGAGGAGAGAGAGAGAGACAGCGACAGAGAGATAGGGAGGACAGAGACAGAGAGAGAGACAGAGAGAGAGACAGAGAGAGAGACAGAGAGATAGAGGAAAGCAAAGAGAAGTACAGACAGACAGAGAGAGAGACGCAAACAGACAGAGAGACAGAGGGACATAGAGAGAAACAGAGAGGGAGACAGAGAGACAAAGAGAGAGAGGGAGACAGAGAGATAGAGAGAGGCAGAGAGACAGACAGACAGACAAACAGAGGTACAGACAGAGAGACAGAGAGATAGAGAGAGGCAGAGAGACAGACAGCGAGACAGACAGACAAACAGAGGTGAAGACAGAGAGACAGAGAGATAGAGAGATAGAGAGAGGCAGAGAGACAGACAGACAAACAGAGGTACAGACAGAGAGACAGAGAGATAGAGAGAGGCAGAGAGACAGACAGACAAACAGAGGTACAGACAGAGAGACAGAGAGATAGAGAGAGGCAGAGAGACAGACAGAGAGACAGACAGACAAACAGAGGTACAGACAGAGAGACAGAGAGACAGAGAGAGAGATAGAGAGAGAGAGGCAGAGAGACAGACAGAGAGACAGACAGACAAACAGAGGTACAGACGGAGAGACAGAGAGAGAATAAACAGACATATTGCAGGTTAAAAACAGAATCATGCAGTATTTCATAAATTCTGTGGTGATATCACACTTTACATACACAGTCAGGACGTGCGATAAAAAAACGAGACACCAGTTTATACCGGTACGACATACAAGTGAAGACGTTTTGCTTTACGGTTCAAGGAAACTGGCTCTTGGAAAATTTCAGTAAAAACTCTGGAACTTTTAAATAGGAGTCCAAAGTCACCGAACCCAGAATCCTGTTGGCCCCAGAAGTCATACAAGACGATAAAAATCAAGTAATCTAATTAAAAACATTAAATCAGAAGACATCAGGTGCATGTCTTAAGCTGCGTGAAAAATCTTCTAATTGTCATATAACTGTTACATAATCCCAATAACATGTGTTTATGTAACATATTAAACACGTGTGCTGACGCTAACAGGATACACTGTCTGAAAAATATAAACCAGAATAATCACAGACCCAGAACTCGACTGACACGTTTATGCGGTTTCATGATGAAGATTGTCGGCCCTGATTTTGGAGATCTTACCAATGTACTGATCCACAAATATGTGACATCAAAACAGGAAATTTCTTATCTCAAGTAAAAGTTATCACAAGTCTCAATCTGCAGGAAAACCAAACAAATATCAGATCCTCCGCATGTTAAAATAAACATGTCTTATGTGATAAATATGAGTAGATTCTCAACTTACTTTTAATATAAATAGTAAAAAGAAGATTAATGTCCTACATTATATGTGCATAAAACATTTGTGGGTTATTCTTTCCTTGCACATACGTCTGTTTGCACTAAACCTTTATATTGTATTAAGTTTATTCTCATATTCTTATATCTCCTGTATTCATTTATTATTCATTCCATTTATTTCAATTTTCCACATATATACAGTATTTATATATCATACTATAACAGTTTTCATTCGCTTGGGGATCAATTAAGTACTCGGATTTTGCAATACCCAACCCGAGGATTTAAGTACAATAAAAGTACATGATTCTACTTTTCAACATTAGGTTTTTATTTCAAACTCATCAATTATATTTCCCAGTTCCTAAGTAAATAAAACCCAATCATATTGTCATATTCAGCAGTTAATATTATACATTGTTGTCAATACAACAAAAACTATACATATTCCATTGGACTAAGTGTACAAATATTACTATTTATGATCGCAATTATTATTATTTTCAACCTATCTACTACTATTTCTATTATTAATCTATTCTATATCCACTTTATCTAGTTTCTCCTTGTCCTGCATGTTTTTTTTCCAGTGCATTTACGACCTTTGTGTGTTTTTCTTGCTTTAGGACTAATCTGTGTGCCTTAAAATTGCACCTCTGGGGTGAAATTAACGTTTCTTGAATCTTGAATGAATAATACTTCTCTACTGACAACAATTTTCCTCTACTTTCATTCTATTTTTCAGTTTAGTCTTATAACATTATATTTAGTCTCATTCCATTAGGGACTGGTTTGCATCTTTTAATTGCACTATTGCATATTTATATATGCCATAGGAAATTGGACTCTCCTCTTTTTTCCCTTTACTTCATGTTTGCAATCACAAGTGTATTTTTTATTGCTTAATTTTCTCATGTATTAATTTTCTGTCCTGTGTGTGTATGTATGTATTATATAGTATGTCTTATATTTTTGTCACCTTTAGGATGTCTGTCTATCCGAGCTGATGTAACGACTAAATTACCTCTTTGTAGATTAATAAAGTTGCTATCTATCTATCCATCTATTTATCCATCTTAATCAGACACACTTTCATTTTTGTTGAGAACATGTCGTTTCATAGAGAAAGTGGAGACAACTTCATGTGCATCCCTAATATTACGGTATAATACGTCATCATATGAGTGTTAGCATAAAGCTTGGTTGTAGCTAATGTATGTCATAAAGCTGTAATTCGGACAGCGATGCCGTCATCTGTTCAACAAACAAGTAATAACGGCGTTAAATATTATATGCATCTGTTAAAATGTTATAAGAGTACTTACTTGACAAAAATATGTTTCTTCGTTGGACTTTGTGTACAGCTACGATGTTGTCCTAATTAACTGGTATTGATTAAATGTACCTAACGGGTTTCCGTATCAACTCTTGGACACGACATCTCATTGTGATTGGCTGAACCTAACAAAGAGTGACAACTGAAGCGAGAGAGAAATCACCATCGTTGGCCGTAAAGAAAATCATATTAAAATCACACGACACACCAATTTCTGACTTTAGAACTCTTACGATTTAAGTATACTATATAATGCCCCATAAAAATCCCAACATAACATTTGAAGATGCATAACAAGATATTTCATTGAGCTATATAATACAGAAAAGCAGTTAAACGGTTACAAAAGTGTACTTCCTGTTTCGAAGGGAAGCTGTTCACCGGGAGATAAATCGTCTTAAGTTGAGAAAAACGCGCAATATCGGCTATAAGGGACACGCAAACGCTTATGTTATTAAATAAAATACTTGCATAATTCAGGTTGTGATTTGAGAGAACTACTAGCACTTTTCGGGTGACGATAGGCTGCACGACAACACTTCTCTTGGCCGAAGAGAAACCTCTGATGAGGGTCTTGACTACGTCAGCAGCAACTAATCCACACCTCACAGGGAGTTTACTGAGACCGAGGAGAATCGTCGGCTCCTGTCAACAAATGTCAAGTTTCCAGAGAGAAAATGACGCTGCTATATCTCTGTTCAGGAGGCTTGAGGTTTTCTTTTACACCATAAAGTAGTTTTAGACATAATCTCAGTGACGCAGTGACCCCTGTCTCCCCCTGTGCTGTGATAATGATTGGTATGACGTCAGCAGCTCATTCATTTCCTTTCCCATAGTTTGACGGCCCACCCATACTCACCCCAGTGTATTTTTCAATGACACCATTATTTCAGTTAAATGTAATCAAATGCGAGAACAGGACTGTTTGCACGCAGATCAGCAATGTAACATCTGAACAACAGACAGTAATTAGATTAGATAACCTATACAGAATAACAGGGAATAGCTTGTAACTATGGTATCTGTCAGTGGTTGGGATATATTAAGCAGCCGGTCAGGAAGCAGGAAAAAAGTATCAAGTGCGAAAAGGACATATGGACATAATGTGCTGACTACACATCTGGGTCTGGGCATCTTCAGAACTGCAGGTCTTGTTGAGTGTTACCGGTCTTCAAAAGAATCCGTAGGAAGGACATGTTGTGAACAGGGACATGGGTACCCAAAGCTCATAGATCCGCCCGTGGGAAGAAGGCTACAGCCCAGATTGTCTTGTTCAACAGAAGAACTACTGCAGCAAACATTGCGTTAAAGTTACTTCTAATAGAGAGGAACCATTATGGCGGCAAATGGGGCAGGTTGTTCTAATGTTATGGCAGATAATGTTATGTCTCTTTTTGCTGTGGAAAACGCCCATGCAGCGCTGATACTTAAGCTCTGCATGATCCAATTAGCGTTAATTACAAGGATTTACAATGTGAGCGCTCAGAGCAGGACACATCTCCTTTTATCCTTTTACAACAGCTACACAAAAAAAACAGAAACACTCATTTCCAGAAGAACACAATCAGTGTAAGAAGTCATCAATGCAAGCAAGTACCGGACAAACTTCAGGTCAGACTTAGCACTTCCAGTCAGACGGTTAGGAATGGAATCGCCTGATTCATTCTGCACATGCTCAGTCCAGTCCTAGTCCCGCAAGACAGGAAGTATCATCCAATTTTAGAAAGAAAAAAAAAAAACATGTCATGTTTAGATAGGAAATTATATTTTGCTTCGTTTGTTGAGTCACAACATTTAAATGTTTTGCAGTTAAACATGAATTCAGTCTTAATTCACATTTATGTATCGTCTATGTGGATATCTTTCTTGTAAGTTGCCAGTGCTGATATTTTTAGTTGTATTATCTGTAAGAGTTTTCTACGAGTCGGAGTAAAAAAAAAAAAAAATCACATTCTGACCCGAGCAATAATCTTTTTATAACTATATGTAAAAATTATTAAAAGAACAGTTTGTCTGTTTACTCTGAGACTATTTAACTGAGACATAATTAAGAACCAACGCTGCGCTGACTTGCTCGGACCCAGTAGCTGTGATCCTTACCTTTTGCCTTTTTTATAAAATCCTGGTTCCACTACATCACCGGTAGGACAAGATTCCACTTCCTGTCTAGTAAATCCCAACCACTCACGCTTGCAACCTTAACGAGACAAGCGATATTATTCGGACTTCTGCTGTTAGTGGTCATAATGTTATGGCTGAATTGCTTAGAACAGGAATGCGCAAAAAACAAAAAAAAAAAAAAGGCACAACACTCCAACCTTGAACAGGCTGAAGGGAAGAGAAATCAGAAAGAAAAAAAAATACATAATATGCAGCCGTGGGCACAGATTCATCTGAGGTGAACAAATCTGACTGTATATTAAACATGGAACCCTTCCATCACTCAAAGACGAAAGATCTTTGCTTTTGGTATTTATCCGGTCGTAGAATCCTAAACTCCAAGGAGTGCTGTGACTCTGACAGTGGAGAACATCTCCGCACACAGACACACCCAAACGCACACTAATTATCTGAAAAAGTCAATTAAAAACCTTCATTATAAACTTTTGGTCTCAACTCTTATGTAATAATGTTTCAATCCAACGCGGCGTACAACAACTTTGTCACCAGCTGGAACCGTGGGGCGAGACTAAACCATGCATTTATTTATTTTTTAATATTGTAAGGATATATATCTATATATATATAGATATATATCGCGAAAACAATTCAATAGAAAACACACAGAAGTTTTAAAGAGCTCCAAAAACTATAAATGCACATAAAATCACACTGGAGGGTTTGGAGTCGTGCTCCGGTGGGCCCTCGTGACCCCGAACCGGAGAAATGGTGCCGGATAATGAATGAATGTCAAGAATGGCTTTTAATTTAGGAGATAAATGTCACGCAGTCTCCGAGTGTTGTTGATTATCAACTCTGATCACATCTCTGTGTGGATTAATGAATTACTTAGACCTGTAATTAAGCTCCGCCCACTCAAAAAATGAAAGCGAGGAAGTTAAGAAGTTACTCTCAGTAGAGAACCAGTAACTTACTTTAACCCCGGATGTCTGAGTAAACAAACTCACCCAGCTGTATTATTTTTCCTTAGATACTAGGTTGCAGGCGGGAATGAACCGTGAACTTATGGGATGTGTAGTTAGATGGAAAAAATGCATTTTAAAGAATGTGAGGACTAAATAAACAGAATTATGTAACTTGATAAAAGCAGAAGAAGTCAAATAGTTTTGTTAAAACATGATTTACCAAAAAGTTTGAGCTAATATGATTTAAAAAAAAACTTATTATTTTCATCAAACGCTACATTTAATCATGAATTAATTTTATGAGTCTGATTTTTTCTTCTTCAGTGTTTGAAAACACAATTTTGTGTTGAATGTCAAGATATTAAATTCACGAATGCCTCAAAGAAATATTTTCTTCCATGTATTTTCCTAAGTGAGGACATGAATTAATAGTAATATATTAATTTCACACGGGAATGTTATCTCACGTTCTAAAATTGACTCTATGCGATCTTTTAAAAGTAGAGATTAAAGCTCGACAGGATTTAAACATCGTGAGTTAAATTTTAGATCGTCTACGGTGTTACCATGGCAGCAGCTCAGTTAAACGTTAAATGGAAATACGATGAAGTTGTTAACCTTTGACCCTACACACTAGGGTGGTGTGAATATAACAGTAACCTGTGCCACTGGTGTGTCATTTCTATGACACACACCATTTCTATGACTTTGCAGAGCAGCTCTGTCTTAGGGAGAATTCACATTACAACAGTTTTCAAATTAAACTAAAAAAAAATCGTGCAGATTTCTCCATTAATGTCTGAGTTATTGCCTCTAAATCCACCGACAACTCCAACAAACTCTCTGAGTATCTCTCAAATAGTCTGTAGCCTCCGTAATCTAATGCGCCTTCCACTTCAGCGTCTCTGTTCAGCCCACTGAGCCCCCAGCTCCACCCCTTAAAGATAGATAGATAGATAGATAGATAGATAGATAGGTAGAGAGAGTGAGAGAGAGAGAGAAAGACAGAGATAGATAGGGAGACGCACAGACAGACAGACAGACAGACAGACAGAGAGAGAGAGAGAGATAGATAGATAGATAGATAGATAGATAGATAGATAGATAGATAGATAGATAGATAGATAGATAGATAGATAGATAGATAGATAGATAGATAGATAGATAGAGAGAGAGAGAGAGAGAGAGAGAGAAACAGGTACTGTATTAGTGACTAAAAACAAAGACATACTATATGACATCTCATAGACTCGTTTAGATATATATATATAGTATAAACATATATACATATACATACACACATTTACATAGGTATATATATATATATATATATATATATATATATATATATATACACACGCGAAAAAGACACATGGAAAGGAATGAAAGGAACAAAAGCAACAGCCACATAGTGACATCACTAATCCTAACGACTTCTTACTTTTATTTCATTTGAAATGTTGCTGGACAGGTTCTGCCAAAAATCTACCTCTGGGTAAAAAATCATGCAAATCTGACCAGAAGTTTCTCCATAATTCTGCTCACTAACAAAAACACAAAGTCACAGGAGTGAAAACACGACCTCTTTAATAAAAGTAATAATAATAATAATAATAACAATAATAATAATAATAATATAATAACCAATGAATTCAAATAGAAACATCTTAATTTAACACACTGCACCTTTAAATAAAACATCATGTTTTGACTTCTGTTTCTCTGTTGACCTTTTTAGTAGTAGCCAGCATAAACACACACACACACACACACACGCACCTACACGCACCTACACACACACACACACACACACACACACACACACACACACACACACACACACTCACCATCCACTCCCTCAGATTACATGTATTTTCTCCCGCTAGTCTGCTGTTACTCCGATCGTGTCCGGGGACTGCAGTCACCACCGGGACCGGGCAGCCATGGCATCCAGGGTCTCCTTCACCCAGCTCCGACTGGAGGCAGAGGTGGACCGGTACCGGGCCGAGTGTCAGTGGGACAAGATACCCGCGATCATCGACCAGATGCAGGTTGCGCGGTTCCACGAGGACGGTGAGTTTCCTCCAGCTGCTGGACTAGAAAGTTCTGCCCTGTCGGTTCGTGGATGTTTGTTCTGTTCACTGATCCAAACACTGCCGAATGAAATCACCAGGAGAGAAGCAGGGTTAAAAAGTCCTTTTATTCAGGAAGTTGTTTCCAGAACGGAAACATAGAACTTTTTTTTTTATATGATAAATTCTTCAAATTTTTAAATAAAAATTTTTTTTTTTTTTAA
This sequence comes from Lophius piscatorius, assembly GCA_009660295.1. Taxonomy (NCBI): domain Eukaryota; kingdom Metazoa; phylum Chordata; class Actinopteri; order Lophiiformes; family Lophiidae; genus Lophius; species Lophius piscatorius. Next base: position 50,385 of record VRLP01003207.1, on the reverse strand, counting down.
TTTTAACAAGCTGTTAATAGAAAATGTCAGTTCATCCATATATGGCTAACCAAATATAAATAAATGAAAACAACCAAAGGGGGGAAAAAAAACACGAAACAGGCATTTAAGGAATTAAATCACCTGATTTAAAAAAAAAAAAAAAAAAACTTTTATAGGAGTTTATTCTCACTGGGCATGATCCTAAATCTTCTGCATCTTATCTCATCTGAAGATCGTCTGAAGACTCACTGGAGGTTTATGTGTTGTGTCAATATTTGTGAATACCTTTGAAGTGCACGCTTTTCACCGCACACAAGTTGGACTCTGGACTCTCAACAGGATAAAGTGATTCATTCCGCCTTGAAGTTTTCTCTGCTAATGTGTTCCTTCAGCGACACACACCACGGACTCCACCGGAGAGAGTGCTTTTTAACTTACACACGATCAGCCAAAACATTAAGCCCACCTGCCTCACTTACCCTGTAGGTCCTTTCTGTCAGAACCGGCGTTTCATTTTTCTGTTTATGTTACTGCAGTGGGTTTTCACGGGCTGGCCTCCGACCCCGCACACACATCATTCGACCATTGGCACCCATGACCCTGTCGCCGGTCCACCAGTTGACCCGCCGACCTCTGTAGACCGGGAACACCCAGAAGCACCGCAGTTCTGGCGATCCTCAGACCCATTTCGTCTAGCCCTCACAAGTTGCTCAGATCCGTACACTTACACAGATTTCAACACACCAACTTCGTCATGGCAACAAGCTAAAACATTGTTATCCTGTCTCTTGAGGGAATTTGAGAGGCTGATCAGTACCTTCAAAGTTAACTTTATTCAGCGTTCGTTTGCCAAAAGAAACTCGTCCTTGATGAAACAAATATTTCCTTCCTAATATAAACTTTGCTTAACTGAAATTGCCTTTGAGAAAGGAAATAAACCCTTTTATGTTCTGTTCAACTATTTGGTTGAAGACATTGGAGTTTCTATTTCTCACTGAAACAGTGTGACTGAAGTTGTGTATAAAATGCACATATACTCACACATATATATATATATATATATATGCAAAAGAGTAAGGGGCCGAGGACAGAGCCCTGTGGGACACCCAGGAGGAGGCTATTGAGAAAGTCCTATTCGATAGGTAGGATTTTTCCAGCATATTAAAGTATGTGAGAATTTACTAACCTGATACAACCATAAAAGTCTAATAAGATTCAAATTATTTGTGTTTTTTTTACTAAAAATAAGATTGAGCGAATATTACTGTTTTTTTTTATAGTTTAAAAAACATGCCAAACGACTTCTCATTTTTACAAGGTGAATTTTAGCGGGTACGAGATATTAATTATGAAACAAATAAACGGCTCAAAGACATCAAATATTCAAAGAAAGAACTTTCCTGTCTTTGTAATGTTTTTCTGGCCGAGGACATCAAAGGGTTAAAACTGCAAGGATTTATTCTGTATTCGCTCACAGCGGTTTGTTTTCCCGGTATCGCCGAGGTTTTTCGAAGGAGCCCCTTCTCCAGCGTCAGATATGGAGTGGAAAAATAAAAAAGCAAGCCGCTCGTGTTCTGATGGGTCCAGTCGGCGAAGGTGGACCTGGAATGCTTATCATATGATTACAGGAAGTATTTGGGAAATGGAAACTGTGGCTTCTAAACAAACGTCAGGACTCACTTTTTTTTTGACCTCCTCCCTCTGAGCTGGGGGGAAAAGCTATTTTAATGGAGTGAGTCAGGTTTGTTTTGGCTGCAGAAGCGAGAATGACCCGTTACCCTGAGCTCAGACTTCCTCCAGCAAAGTCCAAAAAACGGACTTTTGATGTACTTTTTCTAACCAGATGACTATGGAGTTCTGCTGACGGTGGAGGTGCTGCTGGAGGAGTGCCTGCAAGAAAACAGTGACCTTCTGAGGAGCTCCACGCCTCTGATGAACAAAACCCAGCCCAAGCTTTGCCGGGCCAAAAGCCACCTGAACACCATCCTCAGCCGAGGGCGTCTGACGGTGGGTCTGATCTGGGTTTGGTTGGGCCAAAGGTTCCGCTCTGTCTCCGTGTGCGATATTATTCTCTTCATGTTGCTCAAGAAAGGAAGTGTTGGATCTATTCCAGCTCAGATGTAGAATTTTGTGGATCAATTTCAAATTTGATACCCACGTAGACTTTAGCGCGAGGAAGAACTGGAATGATTTTGGGGAAAGGTCGGTTCTATATTTACTACAAAAGTTGTTTGGGCCGTTATTTCGCAGCTGTTCGTCCGATTTGGTCCAAATTTGTTGCATGAAAACTCGACGAGATCTAGTTTGTATACATTGCGTTGCACTTTAAGTCGTAGGGGGAGCTTTTTAATGAAAACTACTTTTGTCCGGACATAATCCTAACCGTTGGTCAACTAAGTCCAAATGTTGTGCATATGATTCAACTCGAGGAGTTAAATCTTGTAAATATCATGTTTTACACTAATAAATCACATTTTACTAACTAGACAGAGGATGTAGTTTTTTAGTTTTTTACAACAAACACATTTTTTCGACTTAACTTATTCTTAACTTATTTCTGATTCTATATGAATGGACCCGAGGAGCTTTATAGTGTATATGTCATACGCAATGCAGGGGATTGGGGACTTTTTGGGGTTATACCCTTGCTGTTGGGGACAACAGCATTTTATTTCTATTCATATTGATCTTTATCTCCAGCCCAGGTTCCTGAACGAGGCTCTTCTGCTGATGGCCAAAGTGCACTATGTGCAGGGCCGGTACCGGGATGCTCAGGGAATGTGCGCCCGGGTGGGACTGGAGGAGCTGTCCAGGGACGACCAGCCGACGTACCACCTCCGTCTGCTGGCTGAGACTTTCGTCATCAAAGGTATCCGAGTCCTTGCTGTGATGTATTCTAACAAATCCTCTGTTGGAGGGTCCAGTTTGTGAAATCTGGTGGTATCAAGGAGGGGGAAGGGGCATAAAAAGATAAACATGATCAAAATAACAGCATGGGATGGAAAAACCTGAGTTTTTCCCAAGTCGACCCGAATCACTACCGCAGAGGAAGCGTGACCGGAGAAGGCTAAAATCAACTGGACGGGCCGCAGACGGCTGCCGGGTCTGGAGTGAACGGACCGCGGGAGGAGAGATGGTGCATTCTCAGTCCACGACCCCGGGAGCTTTGGTCCAGGTGGAGATGGGCTACTCAGAAGCTCACGATCCATGCCGCCAGCCTCCTTCCACCTGCAGCTGCTGGGAAGGAGGCTGGGCGGCACTGATCCGAGTTGAATCCCCCGGGCCTCTGGACCGCTCCATTTACATCTAAACGTTTCATTCGTCTTCATGTTTCGCTTTGACGGCGACTCTTGGTGCTCCGTTGCCTTTTTGTGGTTCTAAACAACAAGTACGATCCTCCATTTGTCAGAACACAAAACACCGGAACAACTTCAAACTGGTATTCTGCTATCAAAATTGTATTCTAGTAGTTCCTATTATACTCACTAGGTGGAGCTTATCATTTTTTTCTTAACGAAAAACATTTTTTTCCCGGCCATAACCCAAAAAAACTCCGATTCGATTTTGTTTATCGCTGTGGACAAGAGCTGCGATAAAGTCCCCACGGACTACGTCAGCAGAGTTTGCATTTAAACTGTGAGAATAAACCCTGCAGGAACGGGAAGTAGGAAAAACCAAGATAAGAATAACAGTTTGTGGTCAGACACACCTGGGCTTGACCCAAAAAGATCAACGCTCTTAAGAGTTAACCACAGGAAATGATAATATTTTTACGGCGTGTCCCTTTAGATATTTATAACAAATCTGTCGTAAAAGAAGAACCGAAGGAGATTAAAATCACCCTCCGATCAAATGTCTACCAAATCACAATACAAGTCGATCATGACGTGGAATATTTGAACCAGAAAAAACCCTCAGAGAACCCAAACCCAATCCTATCCACAACGTTACGCTAGGTTTAGCAAAAATTCATGCAGATTTCTCCATTAATGTCGGAGTTATTGCCGGTTTCTCGAAATCTACCGACAACTCCCGACAAATTCTCTGAGTATGTCTGAAAATACTCTTTAGCCGCTCGTATCCTTCGCCTTTCACTTCAGCGTGTCTGTTCAGCCCACCGAGCCCCCAGCTCCACCCATGAAACAGAAAACATCAAAGGAATGAAAAGAACAAAGGCAGCAATGGCCACATTGTGACGTCACTTCTCCAAACCACTTATTGATTTTTTGAAGTTACTTGAAGTTTGTTGACACCTTTGTTGTTCGATACTTAGAAGGCAAAGAACCGTATGTGGGTGAAACGTAGAGGTCCACTCCCCAGAACACTCGTCCCTTCAGCTCTGGATAATCTCGTTAGACTCATCATCACGTCATTACAATCCCATTTCAGATAATTGGACCTTCAGAATTTGATCAAAGTAACTGTTAGCTCTTTATTTCCTTTGGTTGTTGTGTAGTGATGTAAAGATTATTTACAGTGAACTGTCCGGTTTCTTCCTGCCTGCTTTTATTCTGGACCTTCTGCTGAGGGAATGAAGTCGGGTTAATATTTGTGAATGTTTGGTAGATGACGTCTCGCCCATCAGCAGGAATTTATTTCATTAGGACCGGCGTCTGGTTTGAGGCTTTTTCTGTCTCAGAGCTCCTGCAGTCCGGAAACGTTCCAGCTGACTCCAGTAAGACCCTTAATGGACCTGAGATCTGGCGTCTGAACCTCGGCTCACGTCTGAAGAAGGAACGTTGTTTGTGTTTTTTCTCAGTCCTTCTATGATTGAATGATGGGATTGATGCTTTCAAAGGAGAAATGAAATTAGGGAGCAAAAATATCAGGAATCCATCCATCCATCCATTTATCCATCCATCCATCCAAACATCCATCCATCCATCCATTTATCCATCCATCCATCCAAACATCCAAACATCCATCCATCCATTTGTCCATCCATTCATCCAGCCAAACATCCATCCATCCATCCATTTATCCATCCATCCAGACATCCATCCATCCATCCATCCAAACATTTATCCATCCATCCAAACATCCAACCATTCATTTATCGATCCATCCATCCTAACATCCATCCAAACATCCATACATACATACATCCAACCATCCATCCAAACATCCATCCATCCTAACATCCATCCATACATCCACACAAACATCCATCCATCCAACCATTCATTTATCGATCGATCCATCCATCCATCCTAACATCCATCCATCCATTTGTCCATCCATTCATCCATCCATCCATCCATCCAGACATCTATCCAGCCAAACATCCATCCATCCATCCCAACATACATACATACATACATCCAAACATCCATCCATCCCAACATCCATCCATTCATTTATCCATCCATCCAAACATCCATCCATTCATTTATCCATCCATCCATCCAGACATTCATCAATCCATCCAAACATCCATCCATCCATCCTAACATCCATCCATCCATCCATTCATTTATCCATCCATCCATCCAAACATCCATCCATTCATTTATCCATCCATCCAAACATCCACCCATTCATTTATCGATTCATCCATCCTAACATCCATCCATCCATACATCAACCATCCATCCAAACATCCATTCATTCATTTATCCATCCTAACATCCATCCATACATCCACCCAAACATCCATCCAAACATCCATCCATCTATCCCAACATCCATCCATACATCCACCCAAACATCCATCCAAACATCCATCGATCCATCCCAACATCCATACATACATACATACATCCAAACATCCATCCATTGATTTATCGATCCATCCATCCATCCCAACATCCATCCATCCATCCATCCATCTTCTGTTTATCCAGAGTTGGGTAACATATTTGAACATTGTCGTTATCGCGTTAACAGGAAGGATCTACGGCGTCACCAATGACAATTCCATAACCTCCCCCGACCTTTTCGCGGATGAAATGATATTGTCCTTTTTGTTAGTGACTGGCATGAAGGCCTCAGGCAGCTGTGAACTCCCAGTCCTTCAACAGATTGCAGGTCTTTGTTGTGGACAGTCTCAGGCGGTGGCGGTTGAATCGGTGGTCCTTGTGTTTCAGGTCTGTCCCTGGACCACCAGACGGTTTCTGCGGTGTCTCGTGTCCGTCTGTCCGAGAGGGAAGAGGAGAGTCTGTCCTGCTTCCTGCGGGCCTGTGACGCTGCTCTCTCCTACCTGCAGGAGCTGGATAAGGTAGAGTTCTACACCTGTAGCGTAGGTGTGTGTGATGTGTGCGGGGATTCACGAGGTTGTGAGACCTATTCATTAACATTTCAAATTTTTCCTGCACGTCCGCATGAATGATTTGTAATCTACCGAGGAGGTTGATTCATTTTTTTGTTGCGTAGCTTCCTTTGATCTTTTTTTGTGGCCCTGCAACTTAAGATAACGCGTGCAAAATAAACACGACACAAGCAAAGTGAGAAAAAAATGTCCTCACAAAGAAATAAAAAAAATGGGAAAATGATTGTTATATTATTTATTTCCTGTGGTGTCCCACAAGGCTGCATCCTCGGCCCCTTACTCTTTAGATTATACATGCTGCCGCCGCCTCATATTATTAACAGGTTCAGTCACATTTTTCAATGAGGAGTAATTTCATGGATCATTTTCAGATTGTATACCCCCAAAGGCTTTAGTGCGAGGAAGAATAGGACTGATTTGGGGAAAAGGTCTGTTGGTAAAAATTAGTATAATTAACAGTTTACAGTCTGATTTAAAGCTGCTTAAAGCTAAAAACTACTGAGGAAGAACCTGAGGAGAGTGTCGTATCTATAGTTTTAAGATCTTTCCACTCATCGGTGAGAGAGAAAAAAACAAATCATCTTTGAGTGATTTCTCAAAGAAAGTACAATTATCCTACTGCACCGGTGAATACATTCTACGGTGGCCCTCAGGGGCCAAACATGCTGCGACTTAAGAAAACGTGCAAATAGACAAGAAACAAGAAAATGAAGAAAACTTCTTCCTCGGTTCCACAACAAACGTGCAGCAAAAAGCCACGACTCAACGGAAGCGTTTCCCGATGCACTTTTTTTTAAATCATGCTTCTTTTGAAGAATAGAACAGATTAAATACACAAACATTTCATGAGTAGTTTTTTATCCGCCGTGTTACGCTTTTTTTTTTAACTTCCGCCTCATGAAGTCATGTGACTTACAATCAAACCTCAACCATCATTGTGAAAAGGATAAATAAACTCAATAATGATCCTAACATTCACAGCAACCAAAGCTACCACAAACAAACAATTGATTTCTGGAGAGAATGAGAAAACAAAATGGATTTAAGATGAAAATAACAGATTGAGGAGTTTCCATTATTGATAAACGCATCAGATTCTACATCAATCATGGTTCAACACAGACAGAAATCCCTTTAGCAGCTGATATTCAATGAGTTCCACGTTGCCTTGGCGACACCGGAAGTCAATATGAGCAATGGTGGGTACGAGTTTTCTAAGACCCGGAAGTTAAGTTAAGATTTCTCTTAAATTAAGTAGTTAAGATAAATCTCCTCGAGTCGATTCATATGCACCTAAGTTGGACTGAATCGGACCATCGCTTGAGAAATGATGGCCCCGAAAACGTTTATGAGATAAAAAGCTCCCCCTAGTGTTGGAAACATATAACCAATATTTCCCCAAATCAATCCAGTTCTTCCTCGCATTAAAGTCTTTTTTGGGGTGTAAAATTTGAAAATGATCCATGGAAAAGTTTTTATGGTACGTCTGGAAAAGGTATTTTCCATAAAAAAAGCTCCCCCTAGTGAGTAAAACAGGAAGTAAACAGGTTAGATCTCCTCGAGTTGATTCATATGCCCCTAAGTTGGAATAAATCGGATCAACGCTTGAGAACTTATAGCCCGAGAACTTTTGGAGACAAAATGTTGGAAATATACAACCAACTATTCCCCAAATCAATCCAGTTCTTCCTCGCACTAAGGTTGTTCCATGAAATAGTTTGAGTTAACACGAAGGATCTTCAGCGGCGATGACGATTCCATGATATCCCCAACTTTTCAGGGATAGAATGAGTAATACTCAAGGAAAATACTATTAGAAATAATCGTGTTTAACGATAGTACGAACGATGACACGTGTAACGGAGCTTTAAAATGGTTCTGAGAATCCTGGGTTTCTCAGAACCAAGAAGAAATGAACTTAATGACTTATTAAGATCATTAAAGTAGCTGCTTTGTCTGAAGTCTTTTTAAAACCTACTGGTTTAGAGACGGAGAAAAGTCTGCTGTGATCATCAAGGCACGAGGAAATAGAACAGAATAAGTTAAATACTGTTCATGCTGTATTAACTCGTTATTAGGAGAAAACGTTGCTTCTTATCTCGTGATAATGACATCATTTTGACTAGTTTTGCCTGCGAACTTTCCCTCTTCCTTGTTTCTGCCCCGGCGGTACACTCGAGGAAATAGCCATAAATGTTTTGATTGTATTTTCAGATAGTAACAACACCCCACACCAAGACAGCCAAGAGCAGTCTGCTTCCCCCACCAGTGGAAGTGGACCTGGGCTACTTCCTGCAGGCTGCACTGCAGAGCGCTTACCTGTGTTTGCTGCAGAGAGGGTGAGTCCAGCGGCGCTGCTTACACTCAACACCGTCTATGTATGCAGTGTACACTCACCGTCCACTGTGTGGGCCCACTTATGACGCCACAGCAGCTCTGTGACGCTCCGTGTGTTCTGACACATCTCTATCAGAGCCAGAACTTTTCCAGCGATCTGTGCTACAGTTGCTCTTCTGTGAGATCGGACAACCGAGCTCTCCACTTGAGCCTTGCCAGCCCGTGACCCTGTTGCTGGTTCACCAGTTGACCCTTTTGCTAGGTACTTAAACCTGCAGTGATGGAAGTTCTGTGACCCAGTCGTCAACACAATTCGTCAAAGATGCACAGATTCTTCATGCTTCCAACACACACACACACACTCACACTCACAGACACACACACAGACACACAAAACTCACCTATTAAGAAATGCCATGGTAACAAGATAACCACTTTTATTCGGACTACATCTGTTTGTGTTATAATGTTTTGGCTGATTGGTAGAAATTACTTTGGACCAAACAGATTTTTTCTAACCCTGACACCAGTAAACCTTCGGCCCCCACTCTCCTTCCACCGGTTCACCAGTCATTCTGGTAGATTCTTTCTTAGACCGGTAGATTCTTTTCACGACACCACTCCAGACTGGGACAAAAGAAAAAAATCCTTTGGTTCTGAACATGTCCCTCATCTTTTTTATCCTCAAGGTTTCCTATATTTCCTGCTTCCAGCACAAAATACTCACTTGCTGTTCATGCCTCCCACCTACAGGTGCCACTGTAGCGAGATAATTGATATTATTCAGACTACACCTTTGCTTGCTTATTGGTGGTTTTAATGTTTTGGCTGATCAGTGTATGTATACAGTATGGGTTTATTGATTGAAATGTTTATCTTAAGTATGTAAAGAACAAGATACAAGACACAAGAAGTAATGTATTATTATTATTATTATTATATATAATAATAATGATAATTATTATTATTATATAAAATAGTAATAAATAAATAAAAACTTAAATGAAAAGCATAGTGGAGGTATATTACATTATTTTATATATTGTAGTATACACGTATGTAATATAATATCCAGTATGTATCATATTCAATATCAGATCATACATATAAAATATGTTGAATAAAATACACTATAATGATTATACCTATTCTTTTTATACACAAACATTATATATATACTGTATTTATGCAGATATATACACATACAAACATATATATATTCACATATACACATATATTCACAAATTGACATTGTTATTTACATAAAGAATAGATTTGACTTCACCCGCCACCTTTAATACTCTAATGAGAACCAAATATCATAAAATATAACAACATTATTAATCTTTTAATTAATTTCAAATTAAAAGTAGTAAAATTATGACGTCTTCAGATGGTTATCTCTGTCTGGGAAATGTTCGACAGTCTCTGATTTGTTTCTTTGTCTGTCTGTTGGTAGGATTATCTAAAATCTATCTCTGTAATTCAGATTTTCGCTCAGTCGACCCGGTAGAACCTGGTAGAACGTTATTCAGCGCGTGGAGCCGATCAAGATAAAGGAATGAGTCGATACGGTTTTTTCCCTTTCCTTTTAAAAAGTCAGATAAGCTTTGACTAATTATGTATAAACCATTATTAAAGTTGGCAGAAGACAGAACGTTCTTACAGGTTTTATTAAATGAACAGTGAATGCATTCTCATCCGTGGCCTGCAGGTGTCAGTGTCGCTCTGTGACTCAAAAGTGTTTCCTCAGCTTCTGTTACGTTGGTTCTGATCGGATCTGGTGAAATCTCCTCAGTAATAACCCAAAGTGGACAACTCAGCTGGGATGAAAAAAATGTTGTAAGGATGGATGGATAAAACGAAAAAAAAAAATATATATTCGTATTGAAAAATCTACATTTATTAATTTATTTAGACATTCGTGTATTTATTTTTTCATTTATACACTTATCCATTAAATCTGTATTTCCACTTTCTATTTATTTAATTATTTATGTATTTATTTATCCTAATGTAGTTTTAATCCTCCACAACTGTTCACCCCTTGTTCGTTTTTATTACTATTTGTTAGCTACATTATGAAATATTAATTTTATGGATTTGTTTGAGATTTTACCCAACTGTACATTTTAGAATATCATAGGGACACGTTACGTCATGGTCAAACGACGTGATGTCATAATAACGTTTTCTTAACCAATGCAATGCATTTGGGCACTTTTTCGGTTTTTCATTTATAGTCCTATCTAATAATTAATTAATTTGCTCCGAATTTTCTGGGTTTTATGAGTCTACCAGACATCGAGACACCGGAAATTAACCAGATCTGGAACCGGAAGTGTTTTTTTAATGATTTTTTTATTTTTATTTTTTATTTGTTAAAGGCCTATTTTTAAAGAATCACCAAATATTTGATCTTAAATATACCAATCTGGAAGTTTCTGCACAATTAGTCAATTTATAGTAGATTTTATATTTCTAAGGAATAATATAAAGTGGTTAAAAAAAATACTAAAAACTAAGTATGATGACGTGATTGGCCAACGGACAATTTCCTCAGGAGTATCAGATAATCCGGCTCTACATCTTGAATAACACGCTACCTATGCTACATGAGGATATAAATTCGAATCCAGAGGGAGCTTTATTATTTAGATCAGGTAATCAGAAAGTATCCTAAATAAAGCGATCGTATTCTGAGGTTGGCGCTCTCTGAGGCTTTCTAGTTTTTAAAAATGTTACACCTCCACCATCGATCCATCAGAATAATCTACGATCTGTGTGTCAGTCATCTAGCACAGGGGGCTCACCAGCTGCGTCGGGTGCTGAGGGTGGTGGAGTCACGAGGGTCTCAGAGCTTCAGGAAGGTGACGTAACACACACACACCCACATGCTAACACTCACACGCACACACAAACATCTGAAGAAGTCAGATTACTTTACTTTACTTTTACTTTAACTTACTTTTTTTTATTTATGCGTAAAATTAACAAATGTATTCCCTTAAAATTAGGACTTAATTCCAGTACACTTAGGATTTGTTTTTCTTCATAATTGTAGTAAAATTATTATTAATTATTATTCAACGTGTCCCTGATTCCCCTTCGTAACTTTTCACACCGGTCAGGAATCTCATTCCGGATAGAATTTTTTTTGACTTCTTCCAGTTTTCATGAGTGTTGAGTTTGCTAAGTCCCTCCCCACAAAACAACGGAATCAAAATGAATAAAAAACCTAGAAGCAGAAAATTAATAATCCTTTTAGTTTCATGCCAGGTACCATTTGGCAGCGGGCCAACATCAGCGCTCTGGGCCTAAAAATAGAGCCTTCTAACTGTGAACTGGGCCTTTTACTGTCCATTCCATTCCATTAGACCCGCTGCCTGATAAGTGCTATTATAATAATAATGATTGGGCCCCTCTGTCCCTAATTACCTCTGAAGGAATATCTTTATAATCTTGCTGTCTATACATTATTATAATTTAAAGTGCTCTTTAGGCTCATCTACCCAGGATTTCCAGGATTTCATTAACACGCTGTGGTTTCTGCCTAGTCTGCAGCAAGGAAGCTGGCAGAGGTTCTGCTGAGCTCGGTGAGTGAGGACAGCTACTGGCCCCCACTCGGTCCTCCACCCTCAGCCTGGCTCCACAGAGAGGGCGCCGCTGCCTCCAAAGACGCCATCTACCCCACGGTCAAAACGCCACAACGTTACAGCATTGATTGGTTTGCACTATTTGGTTGTTTTTTTCTCAAGTCACTGACTTTTGTTATTTCTCTGTGTTTAATCGGTTCCTCTTGATTATCGTATCTATGACATTTGAGAAAATGTGCTTTATTGATACATTTCTTTCCGCTCTTTCAGTCCCTGTTTTTACTGTTTCTTTGTGTTTCACTGGACCATGAGATATAATCTCTGCCGAAGCACTTCGCTGTCATGCCAGAAAGAAAAATTCAGTATCACGTAACAGCGTGATAGGTTTGACGTTTTTACGTGAAAATGATCTATCATCTTATAATGGGAAAACGATCTATCACGTTATAACGTAAAAATTATCATGTTTTAACAGGAAAAGTATCAGTTTATAACGTAAAAATCTCCTATGCCTTCCACTTCAGCGTCTCTGCTCAGCCCACTGGGCTATTGTACTGTAACGTTTTATAATAATATTCAGAGGGGTGCGTTCACAGTTCTGACGTTTCCAGCTGTTTTTACTCCTTTAAAAAAAATATATATATATATGTAATTATTCATTTGTTTGTTTGATTATTTATGTGTTGATCGATTGCAATCAATCAAAAATAAATTAATAAAATTAATTAATTAATTAATTAAATTTTAAAAAATTATTTATTTACTTTAAAACACACTAAAAGTAATTATCTCCGTTTCCACATTCGTCTGGATCGACATTCTCTTCCCCAGTTTTTGCATTCCCGTTTGAGCAGCGGTCCAGTCGACTCTGCTGAGGCTCTGTGAGCCGCCCTTAGTCACCGCCTGGTGACTAATCCTGCCCGCGCTATCATACGTGAAGATCTAAATTCACGTCCAAGATAAGACGAGGAGTAGGAAGAGGAGACATCACCCCGGGGACACGCTGTAGTTCAGCGTCTTCCACGGTTTAGTCAAGACTTTTCTCTTTTTGTAAATGCCACAATGGAGTCTGGCGAATGTGTCCTAAGAGGACGCATCGCCAGCCAGCGATGGAAGAGCTGAGTGTGACATCTGAGATAGAGCTGTAGTGATACACGATACACAGCACTTGTGTTACAGCACCGGAGAGAAAATGGACCCAAGCAATCTACCTCCTGACAAGCTGTGTGTGCGTGTGCGTGTGTGTGTGTGTGTGTGTGTGTGTGTGTGTGTGTGTGTGTACAAGGGGATAGTCTTTGTGAAATTGGTACTATTTCCTGTTTCTTGTGTCCCCTTAGTAGCTTCTGTCCTCAGGACGTGGTGGAGGAGGCTGTGCTGCTGCTGCTCATCACAGAGTCAATGGTGAGACACACACACACACACAAACACACACACACACACACACACACACACATACTCCCTTAAACACTTCTCTCTCACATTCTTGGTTGTACTTGTATGACCATCGGTCGCTCCACCTGTCCTCTCCTTGCTTCCTAAGTCCTCCTCCTCCTCCTCCTCAATCAGCATTTCTGTTCATACAGGCCAGTGGCGAGGCGGTGATCAGCCGTCTACCAGACCAGGCCGAAGCCCGCCAGACCAGCCTGCAGGATGCCACATCTGTCTACGACCTACTCACCATCGGCATGGCCAGGAGGGGGCAGTATGCCATGCTGTCTGAGGTTCTGCAGCACACGTACACACATGCACACACACTCACACACATCAGAGAAAACAGCTCTGTGATGTCACTGTGTGTTCTGACACCAACGTAAACTAAGCCAGTTGTCCTTCTTTAGACCTTTTTGGTAGATTCTTACCACTGCAGACCAGGAGGACCCAACAGATCTGGAGATGTTCTGACCCAGTGGTCTAGTCATCACAATTTGGTCCGTGTCAAAGTTGCTCAGGTCCTTTTTTCTGCTTCCAACTCATTCACTTCCGGAACAAGCTGCTCTATTGCTGCCTGACACATCCCAATCCGCTGACAGGAGTCATGCTACCAACATAATCAAGGTTATTCTGTCCTCACCTGTCAGTGGTCGTAATGTTATGGCTGATCAGTGTATATATTAATGTGGGTACATTTAGGTATTTACTTCCAAATAATAATAAATTCCCTTTTTACTTGAGTTCAGTTATTTATACGGCAGAAGAAGAAATCTTTCTGAATTTTGGATTGAATTATTTATTAGCAGAACTTCAGGGATCGGTCGAATGGGTCGAACAAGATTTGGAAACAAATCGTCTGGAGCTAGAATCAAAATAATGTTACATGGAGCCCCTCGAAAAAAAAAGAAAAAGGAATGGATGAAAGGATTTTTTTTTTTTTATAAAATCAACAAATTATTTGGTCAAGAATATTTTTAAACACTTCAAATAATCAGATTTTTCTAAACTATTTCATGACGAAATTTTGTATTTCATATAATATTCAATTAGATTAGTTCAACCTTTTGGTGAAGTATGTTTTTAGAAAAAATTATCTTCTAAAAAAAATCCCACTTATTGAACAGGACTTTCTCAATGGTCTTTTCTCCAGGGGTGTCCCTCAGGGCTCCGACCTTGGCCCCTTGCTCTTTAGCATATACATGCTGCCACTAGGTCATATTATAAACAGGTTCAGTCAGATTTTTCAATAAGATAAAGAGACTAAAAATGTTCTCAACCAAACTGTTGTGCGGGTCAGTAAAGGGTTAAAGAGAATGGATCAGTGTGTTTCAACCATCTTTCAGTCGGTGCCTTTTTCCCAGCTGCCAACAGCACAGCTTTTATATCTCCGTGGATATAACCTAAATTGTCTGACTGAAGATAGCAGCAGTCATCTTATAAGGAGCCCGCAGACTGACGCCGTTCATATATCAGTTTTCTGACATATGATATCAGTCAGAGCCATTTATATAAAATTAAGATGGCAGCCAGTCGGTGTCACATGTCTCTGATGCGGTGAATGAGGCTCACGTTGTTTGATGAAGACTCACTGAAGCTTTGGTCAATCCAAAGCAGCAACTTCTGATGATGCACACATGTGAATATTATGGCTTGTATGGGATTAATAAGAACTTAATCAACTTAATGGCAAAGATGGAAGAGGTTGTACATCTTTTTTTTTTTTTTTTTGTTGTTCTTTATTGAAAAGTGTTTGAGAAAGTCCCTTATAGTTACACTGACCAAAAGAAGTTAGGACTTCTTTGAAGTAGCAAGTGAACATTTTGTCCTAAAGGTGATGTTGGAAGCAGAAAAAATGGAAAAGCCTGAAGATCTGAGAAATTTTGACCAGAAAAGGCCCAGATTGTGATGACTAGACGATTGGGTCAGAGCATCTCCAGAGCTGCAGGTCTTGCTGTAGAGCTCTCAGTCTACAGGGGGCTTAGTAGCTATCAAAGGGGTCAAAGGTAGGTCACATGACGGGCGCCAAAGGCTCATCAAAGGCTGGGCCGGGTATGTTACTACAGGAGAGCTACTCTTAGGCAGGTGGTTTTAATGTTACGGCTGATTGGTTTTTGGCCGAGGTTGCCGGGTAGACTCTCTGCCTCAGCCTGTGTCCGCTCCTCAGCCTTTTATAAAACCGTATCACTAAAAACTCTCTGTATGTTTGCATTTTACGCTCAAAGTGTCTGGAGCGAGCCATGAAGTTCTCATTCAACGAGTTCCACCTCTGGCACCAGCTGGGCCTGTCACTCATGGCGGCTGGGAAGGTGAGCTCATTTCTTCTTAAATACCACACGCACGCACACACACACATACACATACACACACATGCACGTACACACACCGCCACACCCAAAGGAGACAGGCATCTTCTGCCATTCCTCTGACCTCATGTCAGGAATATGCAACGAATGGCTTTCCAGGTTAAGTGTCAACTCGGAGGAGCTGATTGGTTATTGATTACACACTTCATCATTCATGGCAACTCCCCCCCCCAAAAAAAGTGTGTTTAATTTATTTCAGCTTATATTGTTGTCATGTTAAATTAAAAAAAATTTAAAACTGTTTTGCTACTACTTTAGAATAAGACTCTATTTATTAAGGATTTATAGATGATTTGTTTGTTCATTACTAATTATGTTGTAAATACTTTAAGAAAATCATTAATAAGCTGCTATAAGTCATTAGACATAAAGGGTATCAGGGACATGATGCTTGCCAAATAGTGAGCCCATTTATCCGTACTGCTAACTGGATATTGCCAAATAGTGATCCACATTGATAAATTTAGCTCTATGTTAAAGGCTGTTTATAAACATTCACTAACGACTTATAAAGTGTTTAGGGCCTCATTTATATTCTAATTATAAACCATTTCTAAAGGTAGTCTTATTTTTAAGTGATACCTAAACTTTTCAAACTACAGTCCTCAAAAGGAGTTGAATTAGTATGCAGTTCTCGCTCTCCCTCTTTCTCTCTCTCCCTCTCCTTATCGCTCTCTGTCAGTGTGTGTGTGTGTGTGTGTGTCTGTGTGTGAGTATGACTTAAATAATTTATCTTGAGTTCCAGGATAAAGTAACTCTGCAGATGAATGGAGCTCTAGAAATAGGATGCTCCCTAGAAGGAGAAGGGTTTGCCTCAGTGTCGTCAGATCTGCTTCTATTAAGGGCCGTGTGTGTGTGAGTGTGTGTGTGTGTGTGTGTGTGAGTGTGTGTGTGGGTGTGTACGTGGCTCATTAAGTGTCTAAACGTGCACCTCACGGCTCCGCGAGGTGTTTTCGATACACTCACGTAAAAGTGAGCCAAGTCGTCGTGTGACGCCATGATAACTGGCGTCCACGCATGAATCACGGTTTGTCAGTGACATCTGCGGGTGTGTGCGTGTGCACGTGTGTCTGTGTTGCAGGGAGTCGCTGCCGTGGCCGTGTTCAAGGAGTGTGCCAGGATGAGGCCAGACGACCCCTCGTTGCCCCTATTGGCTGCCAAAGTCTGCATTGGTCAACTGCACTGGGTGAATACGCGCTAGACATTCCCGTGCGCTCGCGTTCAGAGCGCCACGCTTCGCTCATCCACACGTGGAATCAAACACATGTGTCTGACAAACGGTTTAGAGCCTGACTTGTACTGCTCTTCATGACAAAAACCTTCATTTAGAGTGTAAATACAGAATAGCGGACGTTTACATCCAGATAAAGGGGTTATAAATAAATCTGATATAATGAAATATATATATATAGATATCTATATATCTTTATATATATATATATATATAGATATCTATATGTACATATTACTTTTTAGTGTAATCCTAATCTTCACCAATTCCATCTCTTCACCCTGTAAATGTTAAAATACTATTACTACTACCACTACTAATAGTACTAATAACTAGGACTACGCTCTCATACCCGACAGCAAGGGTATATCCCCAAAAATACCCCAAATCCCTTGCATTTTACAAACTTCCCCCTGATTCAACTCATCAAATTAAATGTTTTTCGTAAAAAAAAACAATTTAAAAAAAACAACAACTCCCCCTAGTGGCTAAAATATGATACATACCAGGAAAATCACCTCGTTGTAATTCATATGCAGCAAATTTGGACCAAATCCGACCAACTTTTAGAAAGTTATGGCTGACAACTAGATAAAACTATGACACAAGATAGATCTCGAAAAAAATAAAAACTCAAATACCTTTTGAGATAAAGCTCCCCCTAGTGTCGAAAATATACAACAAACCTTTCTGTTGTTGTTGTTATTTTGTGCAGCTGCCCGTCTGAAACTCCCTCCTCGCCGCTATTAGATTGATTCATTTCATCTCTCTATGCAAAAATCCCCGTATTGCCCACATCTTCCTGACCGTCTGCGAAGGCCGCGCACGTCTGCGTCTTTTTATCCTCGATGTTTCGCTACATAGGAGGACTCAGAAGTTCCAGAAAGGCCGTTCCTGCAGGGACCGACGGGCCTGTTTTACAGTCGGGTCAGGACCGGACAATCACTGAGTCCGGCGTCAGATCGTTTGTGAGCGTCTCAGAAGAGGAGGTTTTTGTTTTTGCCGGCATTGGGAGGTTGTTTTGTTTGTCTGTTTGGAGGATTACTCAAACAGTCATGAACAGATTGTGTTGAATTTCTGAAGACGAAGAGTTTGGCCCGAGGAAGAATCCGTCTGGTACAGTTCGCCGTCTGAATCCCAAAATTGGATTTCTTTTTTTGTTTCTGACTTCATGGATATTGCAGGCGACGCTCGGACAAAAGTACAGATCCACTTCAGAGTCTGATCTGGATCCAAGTGATATTCTGGTTCTGGTTATAGGGAATGTTAAATTGTACGTTTCATAACTATGAAAGTGACGTCTGCTGCCTTTAGGTGGCGTGGTGACCGAACTGCCTTGACGCAGGATTTTGTTCTCATGCCGCATCTCTGTGGTGTTTAATTCCTGCCAAAAGTTTGCATCCAAACGAAACACGTTTTACAGATCGTAACCCATAAGCGAGGGTTTGAACGTAGATGGGCGGTAAATTGAGAGATTAACCCTAAGGCTCAGCGCTTTCTTCAACCCAACAGACCGATACAACGGCCGCATTACCGCTGATGATGCACCGAACCGCATGTCCATCTCCCGGTCCATTTCCCCATCGCTCGAGAGCAAGGCACCAAGATACTTAAACTCCTTCATTTGAGGCAGCAACTCTCCCCCAGTGAAGAAGACAGTCCACCGTTTCTCAGCAGGGAACCATGGCCTCAGATTCGGAGGTTATGACTCTCATACCGGCCGCTTCATATTCAGCTGCAAACCGATCCATTGCGTGCTGGAGGTGACCGACTGATGGTCCCAACAGGACCACATCATCTGCAAACAGCAGAGATAGAGTTTCTATGCTCCCAAAACCGGAAACTCTCCTCACCTCCACCGTACCTTGATATCCCGTTTCTTGGCCGGTACTGCTCACATTCACCTCTTTGGGTCCGCTCAAATGTCTATTAGATGGAAAATCACTCCATCTATCTATTGACTTAGATCCTGCAACGGGGGTCAAATGTTTCAAAGGGGGTATTAAGGGGTCACAAGCAAAAAGGGGTTGCTGACCTTAATCATTTAAAGGTTCGACTTTCTCTGGATTACCGACATACGAGCGTCAATCCATTCTCTGTCTGCAACTAAAGAGATATCAAATATCTGCAGGAGGATGAAGTCTGACTTACATTTGTTTTTCTTTTTAATCCAAGCATGTTTATTTGCCCCCCCCCCCCCGTACCGCTGACCTGTCGATCTTTCAGCTGCTCGACCCACTGAGCTACAGCCGCCCCGAGAGAGAGACCGACAGATAGACTAGGTGGGTCTACACGGGACACTCTTCTCCCATCAGAATCAAACTTTTCTGAATTGCGATGTCGGTCGCCTGTTTACACGAGCCGTGATCTTTTCTGACCCGGTGTTTACCCGCGTCGACTCATCTCATCGGAAACAGATTTCTGATCCAACAGATGATCCACAATGCAGTTCATAAGGTGGCGATAATGCTACGATGAGCTGGGCGCCGACCGCCAACAAGCGCCCAGAAGAAGAATACGACAAAGAGGGCGTGGACAGGAAGTGACTTTTCGTCCATCTTACCGTCCAACTATGTCAAACTCTTTCAAAGTTGCGATAATAAATGAGTCTCCGATGTAGACCGGTACTGTTCTGTAGTAGCCGTATTTTTAAATGCGTCGCGGCGCTGGGCATGAACAGATACAACTCAAACAGAGAGCTTTCCGAAACAGCGTCTACATGCAGCGACTGACTATCGGAAAGGCTTTGATGAAAGGACTTAGACGACCTCCTTGTGAAGGAACGAAATCTTATCCGGGGAAAAACGTTTCTTTCGGAAAGTGGGTGATAACATGCGACATTTTCTTTACGATCAGGCGTCTTTTCTCCGAATCTATTCAGGGTTAGGGTGTCCATGTAAACCCAACTACTAGAGAGAGAGAGAGAGACAGACAGAGAGAGAGAGAGAGAGAGAGAGAGAGAGAGAGAGAGAGAGAAAGGGGTCAGAGCTTAGAAAAGAGGAGATAACAGTGTGTCTGTGGAGAGCACAGCACATCTGTCCGTGGCTGGAGATCATGGCAGTTCAGAGATCCAGAGATGTTAAGGAGCTTAGAACCTTAATCACAATGAGACACTATGACCGTAGTGCAATGGGGCATTACAGAAGTGGGCCACCATTATCCACCATGAGCCCCCCCCCTAGATAGACTGGACTGTTATCCAGTCTGCAACGTTCCTCCCTTTATTACACAAAAACACGTCGTTTGTACTTTTGGGAACATTTTCTTCAGGTTTCAAAGCATCTACTAGTCCTTGAGGGACATGAACCCCTCCCAGAACCCACCACGTCCCCCCCATCCCCACCAGAGAATATCCGAAAGCTGCTTTTATGAATTCCTGAAGAGCATTGTGCCAGATCTGAAGGTGTTTCAGCTGGCAGCAACGACAAGCTCCCTCTTTCACGGAACGTTCTCAAGACGTGTTTAAATGACCGGCTTTGAACTCACCACGACTAGATTCAGAGGAGGAGACACGGAGGAAGGTAGAGGAGGATGAAGAGAGGAAGAGCAGGATGGGTGTGCCAGGGCAGCTAGCCGGTTCGTGTGGTTGCACTGTTGTCAGAAAGGATTATTGCAGATCCTGCTTGTAGTACGAGTCTCAAAACAATCAGAGGAGTTGTGTTTGAGTGAGAGGAATATTCATTCAATCAAATACAGAACATCAGAGATTCTTCAGACAGTCGAGTTTACGGGCCGTTCCAGAGGATAAGTATAGAGAGAAAACAAAAGGAGTTTTTGGTTTTTACACAAAACATTTTAATCTCACTGAAAACACAGACAATTAAGAATGTTCTGTTCTAACGTCTGTGAAGTTTAAAATGTTTTATAGTGATGACAAGAAAATCACAAACTTGGTGACAAATATTTATTTCACCGAGACAAAAACATGGAAAAAATGTTTCATTCATGATAAATTATTTTAATTATTTAATATCTTACAAATATTTTTGTTGACATTAATAAATGTCTAATAATTCTCGTACTTCAGGGAAAACATTTATCACCACTTAATCCACTCCGTGTGTATGTGTGTATGTTTGTGTGTGGGAGCATGTGTGTTTGTGTGTGTGTGTGTGTGTGTGTGCGTGTTTGTTTTCTTGTGCAACTGTTTGTGTGTGTGAGTTTATGTGTGTGTGAGTGTGTGTTTGTGTGTGTGAGTGTATGTGTGAGTGTGTGTTTGTGTGTGTGTGAGAGTGTGTTTGTGAGTGTGTGTGTGTGTGTGTGTGAGTGTGTGTGTGAGTGTGTGCGTGCGTGCGTGTGTGTGTGTGAGTGTGTGCGTGCGTGCGTGCGTGTATGTGTTTGTGAGCGTGTGTGCGTGTGTGCGTGTGTGCGTGTGTGTGTGTGTGTGTGTGTGTGTGTGTCCAGTTCAAGGAGGCGGAGGTTCTGTCTCAGAATGTGGTTTCTATGGGAGAGGAAGCTGCAGACTTTCTGCCAAGGGCCTTCCTGTCTCTGGGACTCTCCTTCAGCCTACAGGCCTCTGAGGGTGAGGACAGAACACACCTGTACTTAGTCTAGTAAGACTCCATTGTCTGTTTGTTAAAATGAAGATGAGAGGAGAGGACTTCTCCTCCATATTAACCCGCGTGCCTCCTTCCTCTCTTCAGCCTCTCTGAAAGCTGATCGTGATGAATTCAACAAGAAAGCGATACGGGTTTTGAGCAAGTACGGCCCAGTTCCTCCATTCTCCATCACGTGTCTCTGTTTATGACTTATTTTCACATATAAACTGTCCATAGACAACATATATATATCTGACAGAACATAAACGCAGGGTTCTGATGTTCAGACCGTCAGCGGCGACAAAAGAATAAAGCTGATGAGACACACGACGAAGGTCTAGGAAAGCGTCTTGAGGTTAAAGGTTAACAACAGATGGGCCAACAGGTGAGCAGCAGTTTGGTTTCAGGTCCAGAACGATCACCACGGATGAGATGTTTGCTTTGAGAGTTCGGATGGAGATAATACAGAGAAGGCCAGAAGGAGTTGTGTCCTTGTGGATTTAGAGAAAGTGTGCGACGGAGTGGCGAGGGAGGAAACGTGGGATTGCATGAGGAAGTCAGAAGTGACGGAGAAGTACGTCAGAGGATATGTATGAGAGAAGTAAAAGCAGTAGTGAGGTGTGAAGAAGGAGTGACGGATGGGTTCAAGGTGGGGGTGGGACTGCACCAAGGGTCGGCTCTGAGCCCCTTCTTGTTTGTTATGGTGATGGACAGGCTGACAGATGAGGTCAGGCAGGAGTCTCCATGGACTATGATGGTGGTGGAGGACATTGTGATCTGTAGTGAGAGCAAGGAGAAGGTGGAGGAAAACCTCGAGAGGTAAAGGTGTGCGCCGGAGAGAAGAGGAATGAAGGTCAGTCGCGGCGAGACAGACTACAAGTGTGTGAATGAAAGGGAGGCAGGAGGAGCGGTGAGGATGAAGGAGTAGTGGAGGAGAAAGTGCAGGAGTTTGAGGACTTAGGATCAATGGGGAGTGTGGAATAAAGGTGGAGAAGCAAATGCAGGCGGGGTGGAGTTGGTTGAGAAGAGTGTCAGGGGTTATCTGTGGCAGGAGAGTTGCGGCAGGAGTGAAGGGAAAGGTTTCCAGGATGGTGCTGAGAGCAGCTCTGACCAGAAGACAGGAGGCAGAGATGAAGATGTTCAGATGTTCTCTGGGAGTGAGGAGGAAGGACAGGATTAGAAAAGGAGGACATCAGAGGGACAGTCCAGGTCAGACGTCTTGGAGACAAAGTCAGAGAGGCCAGATTGAGATGGTTTGGACCCGTGAAGAGGAGGGGTAGTGGATCTACTGGTAGGAGGATGCTGGAGATGGAGCTGCCAGACAGGAAAAGAAGGAGGAAGACCAAATAGGAGGTTTCTGGATGTGCTGAAAGAGGACATGTAGTTGGTTGGTGTGACAGAAGAAGATCCAGAGGAGAGGGCCAGAGTGAAACAGATGATCCGCTGTGGTGACCCCTATATATAAACCCAGTATCTAACAAGCTAAACTATGGAACCGCCGAATGTTAGCATTACACGCGGCATTAGCATTGTTAGCATTGGTGTTGTGAGCACAGGAACATGACATAACGAATATTTGCATGTAAGCATGTCATCTGCACGTCGACATTGAAGTCTCTTTTCCCCCCACAGGGCTCATTCGTTAGACCCCCAGGACGCACAGATCGCGATGTACCTGGCTCTGCAGCTGGCGCTTGTACGACAGGTACAACGCAGGAAACGGGAACGACGACAATTTGTTGGTACAGACTCCAGGCTTTATTTCTTACACATGACCTGGTTTGTGTCTGACAGGTACCAGCAGCCATCCAGCCTCTGCAGGCGGCGCTTTCTCTCTGCCGGGACGACTTACACTCGCTCCACCTGCTCACCCTGCTGCTGAGCGCTCAGAAACACCACCGCCACGCCCTCGACAGCCTGGGCCTGGCCCTCAGCCAGCACCCCGGCAACTTCAAGTAAGATCCACCGTTCCGACCCGCCCACGTCTCCCGCAAGCTGCTTTATTGATTGCTTGAAAAGGTGACCAAAGTCAACCGCAGATCCTCCGTCTTAGCGCGATAACTCGGAGAACTCTTCCATGGACCGTATTCAGATTTTCTACACAAATAGATCTTAGTGTACAATACAGGAGAGATGTGTTCTCTTAACCTGGTTCTGCTCAGCACACCTGCAGCAGCGTTCTGGATCAGCTGGAGGGGCTTTGATTGAGATTAAACTGGCATCAAAAATCAAACCGTGGTCTCATGTGAAGATATAAGTCCAATAATGACATCATCATCATCATATTCATCGAGGACATTTTCAGTGTGACACATGTTTGATGGGTAAGTTCAAATCTGTGTAGTAATACGTTCATTTTATTTCAGAACCCAGCAAAGCATTTCATTAAAGAACCATCTGGGGTCACTATTGTCCTCCATGGTTCTGGTACAGATTGGTTACTTCCGTACGTGAGGTGGGAGAGGAGCGAGAGGACAGGCAGTAAAAAAAAGGAAGACATATGAGGAAACGACAGATTGACAGAAGGAAGTTCAGCGAGGAGGAGAAAAACACGGGCGGTTAGAAAGTTCAGTTTTGTGTAATGATTACCAGAAACAATCTCTTCTTTCCAAACTTAAACTCAAACTTCTCTCACATCACAAAGCTGATTTCTGATGTGTCACTTTTCATTTTTCTTTTCTTTTTGGTGAAGCCAAATATCAGATTTGTGTCAAACTGCCTCTGATCAAATACCGGATTCCGTTCTGGTCATGTGACCTCAATGCCACATCGGACTTTTCACGGCCGTTGGAATTCACGCGGGTGCTGGGCGTTGTCCTCATCAGCTAGTTCAAGCAGCAGGGTGGGGGGGGGATGACAAAATTACATGAGAGGCAATATGACGCAACGGAGCAGATCGTCTGCTGTCCAACATCTGCTGGTGAAGAACGGTTCGTCATCCTCCGGAGCAGAACGTCACGCATTCATTCACTTCTTCACGTGTCCAAGTCTCACAAATGTGACTTTTTGTTGTTGTTCAGGCAGATTTGTGCAAAATCCTATCGTGCATGAATGGTTTTATAGGGCAGACATGTGGACACTAGAGCACGATACAGATAATTCTGATAATCCTAATGATAATTATGATTATCAGAATTATGATTATCATAATTATAATCATAATTATTATGGTTGGCACAATATTAAGCAGGTGGTTTTAATGTTATGGCTTACCGTTGAATAGTTACAGCTATTGTGCAGTTTTAATCTTATTTTTTTTATTCTTGTTTTTTTTTTATCTTATTTTTTTATTCTAGTTCTTTCATAATACTTTTTTTTTTTAAATCATATTGTAAAAATAGACTTTATTTTTTATTGCATCATTAAAAACATACATTTTGTTAAAAGTGTTTATTATTATAAGCAGAATGCCGAACAAATGTAAAAAAAAAATGTTTTTTTAAATCAGTCGAAAATGAATAAATAGTTAAATAAATACTAAAACTACTGAAATCAGTGAAGCGATAAATTAAACAGATAAAGGAATAAAAAAAATCACATCCTGTAGATAAGATCGGTTAAAGAGCAATAAAAGGAAAAAGATTTATTTAAAAAAAAAAAGAGAGGTAGAAGAGAAATAAAGGAAAATATAAAATAAAGGAGAATAAAAAAAAGTCAATGATCACATAAATGCAGTAATAGAGATACGGCAATATAAACAAAAGGAATAAAATAATTATGGCTGCTCCGGATTCTTCTCCACCTTCCCATTCTTTAGATTCTCCTCCGTCTCACCCACCACCTTCATTTCCTCTCTTCCTCCTCCTCCTCCTCAGCCTTCCTCCTCCTGACACGTCCTGCATCTCCTCTCCGGTCATGTCCACACCACCTCAATCTTACCGCCCTCAGCTTCATCACCCCCGTCCCTCCAACATGTGCCGTCATTCTGATGACCTCATTCCTGACCCTGTCCGTCGTCGTCACTTCCATCGGTGACCTTTAACCCTGCTTGGTCTCCAATCCATAAATCATAGCTGCTTCCCAGTCACTCTCACCTCCTGTGATAAATCACTTCCTGAAACTCTTCCTCACCTCACTCCCTCACTACAGTCCACCCAACGTGCTTGAACTACCTTCGACTCCTTCGCATCTTCATCACACCTCCTCCGTCCCCTCGCTCATTCGCACACGTACTTTGGTTGGATCATGTTACATAATCCTGTTTAGTAAATCCTCATAAGCCTGAATATGACAAAAGATAATCCTACTTCTGGAATAGGACCTTCTCGATAGTCTCGGTTAATGCCTCCTCCTCATGCCTCCCCCTTTGACTTGTGGTGTCCCTCAAGGCCCCATCATTGGTCCCTTACCTTTTTTTTTTAGCCTATACATGCTTCCACTGGGTCATGTTATAAACATGTCAGTCATGTTTTTCAATAAGAAACTAGAATTAACTTAACTTGTCCGCCGTATCCCCCCGCGCCCCCCCACTGATCCTTCTTGTTAACCTGATAACTCAATAACTAATAATATAACTCGTTCTTTCATGGGTCGTTCTCACGTTTTAAATCCCACATAGGTCTAAGTCTGAGGAAGGTCAGTTGTATATTTCCAACACTAGGGGGAGCTTCATCTCCAGGAGGCCATCATTTCTCAACTGTTGGTCTGATTTAGTCCAAATCTGCTGCGAATGAATCGACCGGAGGAGATCTTTCTCGTATGGCCTGTATTTTACACTAATGGTACATATTTTACTAGAGCCGGTCCGAAACACGACTGCCGGTTGCGAAATGAAGGGCAACTGGAGTAAAACCTCGGACAAATCAATATCTAAACGCGTGAACAACAACCGCCGCTGGTCCTGTTGGCCAGCAGGGGGCCGGCCTATGCCTGGAAACTGATGATCGGCTGTGGAGACCCCGAAATGGAACAGCTGGAAGATGAAGAACAAGAAGTTCGTATATTACTCACTGGGGAGAGCTTTTTTTTTTCTTTTTTTTTTACTTAAACTCAGTTTTTACTTGACAAATAGTTCAGAATGTTTGCTTCCATGCAAATAAGTGACGGACAAACAACCCAGAGAAAACATTCGATACAACAAACCTAATCAAAATGAATCACCTCTAGGAACAGAGCAGGTTTCAACAAGCTAACGGCTAAATCCAGCGAGAGAGCGGAGCCAGCCGTGAACCCGATGTATGATTATCTGTTTGCCGTCAATTATGGTTTTAACACTTTCAAGACAAAAAAAAATTGGAATCGGCCAAAATCGGTAGGAGTCGGTCAGACCTCGTAAAAAAAACGGCGATCGGATTGGCCAAGAAAATTTAATCGGACCATTTCTTTAGAGGAGGTGGTAGGGGATTCAAAGCTTCATCATCACCAGTGAGCGAAGATACATACAGAAAGAGAGAGAGAGAGAGAGAGGGAGAGAGAGACAGATAGAGAGAGAGACAGATAGAGAGAGGGAGAGAAAGAGAGAGAGAGAGAGAGGGAGAGAGAGACAGATAGAGAGAGAGAGAGAGAGAGAGAGGAGATATTTCCTCAGTAACCATCTTACTGAATGTCACTTGTTTTGAATAACTGAGATAAAGCTTATATCCTGCCTGGCGCTTGGCACGTATTAACCCTTCCATGTTTGTATATATGTGTATATGTGTGTGTGTGTGGGTGTGTAAGTGTGTGTAGTGGCGTTGGGTGGTATTAGTGTGTAGAAGATAATGTGTGCGCACGTTTGTGATTGTGTGTTAGACGCTGTTCTCTGCACCACCATGAACTGTCAGCTCACTGTAACACACAGGATTCCTTCTTTCTCCTCTCTCTCTCTCTCTCTCTCTCTCTCTCTCTCTCCCCCTCTCTATTTCTTCTCTCCCTCCTTCTTTCTTGCCTCCTTATCTCCCTGCCCTCGCCTCTCATCTCTCTTATCTCTTTGACTCTGTTGCCCCCTTTTTCTTTGAAATTTTAATCACCCAGTAAACAGGCAGTGGTTTCAATGTGAAATGGGATTCTGTAAGAGACGGAGCGAACTCCTGGAGGGGGGGAGGGAGACATGGGGAGTGTGTGTGTGTGTGTGTGTGTGCGTGTGTGTGTGTGTGTGTGTGTGTGTGTGTGTGTGTGTGTGTGTGTGTGTGTGTGTGCGTGCGTGCGTGCGTGCGTGCGTGTGTGTGTGAGTGTGTGCGTGTGTGTGTGTGTGTGTGTGTGTGCGTGTGTTTTGGAGGGCAGTTTGAACTAAAGAGAATGATTAATCCCAGCCTTTGATTCTTCATCTAATGGGATTTTGCACCGTGAGTAAATGTGAGCGTAGTTACGCCGAGATGCACGTCTGGTTTACGCTTAACAGCCATAACATTATAACCACACGCCCCGGCTAAGTCTTTACTGTCTTAACTGTAAGCCTGCGCGTGTGTGTGCGTGCATGTGTGTGTGAGGTATGTGTGTGTGTGTGTGTGTGCACTCTCCTCCTATACCAGCTGACACTCAAACACTCATCTCGCTCACACCCAGTGACTAAGATCCTCCTCAGTCTTTGAGTCATCGCGTCGATAAAACACAGAAGTTGTTCTATTTGGAGCGTGACGTTAAAGACGGACCACCAGGAACCTTTTCGTCGTATTAGACTCACATTTGAGCTTTAACAGTCAGGTGGAGTCGGTCACGACATCAGGCGCTCATAACCTGAAGATATGCTAAAATAGGAGGACAGATTTTGATCCAACCATCCATCCATCTATCCCTTCATCCATCCTGCATCCATCCAGCCATCCATCCATCCCTACATCCATCCATCTATCCATCCATCCATCCATTCCTGCATCCATCCAGCCATCCCTGCATCCATCCATCCATCCCTGCATCCATCCATCTATCCATCCATCCCTGCATCCATCCAGCCATCCATCCATCCCTGCATCCATCCATCCATCCCTGCATCCATCCATTCCTGCATCCATCCAGCTATCCCTGCATCCATCCATCCATCCCTGCATCCATCCATCTATCCATCCATCCCTGCATCCATCCAGCCATCCATCCATCCCTGCATCCATCCCTGCATCCATCCATCCCTGCATCCATCCCTGCATCCATCTATCCCTTCATCCATCCCTGCATCCATCTATCCCTTCATCCATCCCTGCATCCATCCAGCCATCCCTGCATCCATCCATCCATCTATCCCTTCATCCCTCCCTGCATCCATCCATCCCTACATCCATCCATCCATCCCTGCATCCATCCATCTATCCATCCATCCATCCACCCCTACATCCATCCATCCATTCCTGCATCCATTCCTGCATCGATCCATCCATCCCTGCATCCATCCATCTATCCATCCATCCATCCATCCCTGCATCCATCCCTGCATCCATCCATCTATCCATCCATCCATCCATCCCTGCATCCATCCATCCATCCCTGCATCCATCCATCCATGTCCTTTTCAACTCTTTGGTTGAACTCATTTTGAGTCTCTATTTCTAATTAAAAATTTGGACTGAACTGGTTTATAATTTGGCCCCCATAGCCGAAGATATATGGTAAAGAGTAAGGGGCCGAGGATGGTTCCATGGGGGACACCATCGGTCAAAGGGGCCACAGAGGAGGAGGCATT
Source organism: Lophius piscatorius (assembly GCA_009660295.1). Lineage (NCBI taxonomy): Eukaryota > Metazoa > Chordata > Actinopteri > Lophiiformes > Lophiidae > Lophius > Lophius piscatorius. The sequence continues at coordinate 21,048 of VRLP01003207.1, read as the reverse complement.
AACAAAAGCTATGGAGAAAGTTCTTTTGGATAAGTTGTTGTTTTTTTGGGCTTATTAAAGCCTGAGAGGACTTACTGAACATAATTATGTCACTTGATAAATCTAATAAGGGTCAAATAGTTTTCTAAATACATGCTTTGCCAAAAGGTTGAGCTAATCTAGTTCAAAATAAGGTCTGATTTTTTGGCCAAATGATCTTATAAGTCTTTCTAAGATAGAAACTAATAAATGCCCCCGAAACCAACACATTTTTCAAAAACATTACTTTTCAATTGTTTTGTTTTTCCAATGGCGAGGACATTAAAAGGTTTTAAGCATGTAGGATATTCCAGTCCCTGACCCCAGCAACACTTTCCAGCTCATCCTGGATTATCTCCAGGCCAGAGGAGATAATCCTCTGGCCTGGTAGAACCCTTCAGCAAGTTCTGGTTCTACCCAAGAGTCTCCACTCATTCAAAATCTTAGTACAGTTTTAATACTAAGATTAGTACAGAGAGAGTCCTCCTGGAGTCTGAGCCAAAATGCATCGCTGAAATGTTTTTGCCTCATGAAGCATCCCTGAAGATTCTGGGTCACGTCGACCCAAGAGTCTAATCAAGATGGGCTGAGGCAGCATTTTTTCATTACCGGGTCAGACTTGGAACAAAAACCTCCCAGCTGACATTAGAAAATCACCATCTTTATTGACTTTTACATTTAATTGTAAATTCCCTGTGAGGCGTATCGCCTGTTTTCTTGTAACGTTAATAACCGTACTAGATCATTTTTAAACCAGTGACAGCGGATTCAACCGAAACGCAGCGTCATTCAAGAAAACCTACCGGCCAAAAAAGAAAAAGTTCTAGTTCAGGTTCACCGGTACTATCAGTGTTTCTCATTTCATGAGATAGGATAAGAGCTGACTGGGATACACACTGCACTGGTTAAACCACGTAAATACATACCATAATAAGTGGGAACGAGGTCACGTGTGTGTGTCTTCAAAAGTTCTTTTTTGAAAATGGACAAAATTTAAATACTAACTTTTATTTGTGAATTTGTCGATATTCTGTTTGTCTGGTTCTCTCTTGTTGTACGTTGAGGATACACAGCATGAGAGGTCAGAACACACACACACACACACACACACACTTACACTTACACACACACACACACACACACACACATACCCGGTGTTACATTTCAACAGGAGAATGGATTTACACCAATTTGGAAAATGCATTTCCCAACAGATAATGGGTTTTCCAGAGATGCACACACACACACACACACACACACACACACACGCACACACACACACACATTGTTGAACTAACATACTTGACACAAAGTCCCTTAGCGGCACTTGTTATTCACACAAGGGAGATCCCAACCCCTTCCTCCCACACACATACACTTTCAACCCCCCATCATGTACACACACTACACACATACACACACATCAACACACACCCTTTCCCCAGTCATCCGCTAGAATGGTGGCAACACCGCAGTCTCTCTGTAACTCGCACCCTCTCACTTTATGATGAGTGATGTCCACGACCGACTGCATCTTCTGAGAGCCCCTTATGGCAATTACCAACACACACACACACACACACACACACACACACATACACAAACACACGCAGACACACACACAAACACCACACAGACACACACCAACATCACTTAACCAGTTGTCGCCAACTAATGTACTGAGTGGAAACACTCTGTGGCCTCCACTCATCACCCTCTCAACAGCACAGCTCACTCTCCTGCACACAACACCACAAACACACTCGTACACACTCGTACACACTCGTACACACTGAAGGCTTGCTGGCTGCCTCTACTTCCTATCCGTCTTTTGCCTGGTTCTATTGATCCATGCGTGCCTCTGTCCACATCAATCATGCCTCTGAAGCACTTATTCAGCAGCGCCAAACTACGTGGACATGACTCTGTACATATATATCTGTTTAATGTATACCCGAAAAGTCGGGGAAAGTATAAATATATATATAGTTGAAATCGTCACCGCTGCTGCTGCTGCGTCCCCCGATCTTTCGTTTTAACACGATAACTCTTTCACGCATCATTTTCAAAATCAATACTTTCCCATACCTCAGTTTGAGGAAGAGCTGAATTGATTTTGGGAAAGGTTGGTTGTATATTTGCGGACAATTTGAAGAGTTAGAGCTTGTATATATCATATTTCACTCTTATATGTCAAATTTTGACATATTACCCATTTTTTCACCCAAAAATGCCGTTTTTGGAACATAACTTCCTAACTTTTCGTCCGATTTATTCCAAATTTGACATCTATGAATCGACTCGATGAGCTTTTACGTAAAAATCTTCCCCTAAGGACTTTAATCAGCGGGGATTTGCCTGTACAATGCAGAGGATCTGGGTCTTTTCAGGGCTGTATCCTTGTATTCCTTCTATGTATGATGTTGGTTTTCTGTGTTTTATAATCGAATGAGTGACTGAAAGATGTACGGAGTGTAATCAGCTAAGTTGAGCAGGTCAAAGGTTAGACGCACTTAAAGATTAGTGATATAGGATCCGATCAGATTGATTTATGCACAAGTGTTTTCTGTTCCAGTCTGCTCTTCACGAAGGTGAAGCTTAAGGAGGTTCTCTTTGGCCCGGCTGCAGCTCTGCAGACCGTTGAAGAAATGCTACATGTCTGGCAAAGCTGCTACGACGTCAGCCGCTCCGGGTGAGTTCGCACGTACTTTTCACATACCGAAGGATGGAATCTTTATTTTCTCCTCGTTCATTTACTCACGTAACTGTGCGAACAGAAAAGTCTGTTTGTAAATACTACTACTATTACGACTATTAAAGTAAAATATGATTTAAACAAGATAAATCTTGTTAAAGTTGCGACTAAATCGGACCAACGGCTAGTGAGTACGATATGAACTATTAGATTAAAATGCGATATATAAAAGCTAGGCTGGGTTGATTCAGAGTCACCAGATTTGGAATAATGGGAAGAAATATTACGGCCCAAAAACGTTTGAAGATAAAATTTCCCCTAATGTCGGAAAAATCGATCGACTTTTACCAAAATCCGTCCAGTTCTCCCCCAGACTAAGGTCTATGTGGACATAACATTTGAAAATGATCCATGAAACACTTTTTGAGTTATCAGCTTAACAAGTGAGATCTGCAGCAGGTGATGGCGATTCCGTGACTTGTCGGGGGATATCACGATAATCAGATGGTTTTAATATTATGGCTTATCCCAGCCTAGCCCTAAGAGAACGTTGTTTCGTCTTTGCTGCGCGTTGTAATGTTTGTGGCTGAGATGACATTAAAACTATACTTCACTCAAAGTGACTTAACTTCACAGAAAAGACAGATTTTTTTTTTTAAGCATGTATTATGTATTCCAACAGTTTAGTATAATGTTTCTAGAGGATGTAGTCTGTTGGCTCGCATCAGAGGGTGTGTTTGTTCATAATGTTTGAACTATAAAATGTCTGTTTTGTGTGTTTTGTGTGCTGGTTGAAGTGAGACGGACGACAGCAGCAGTTTACCGATGGCCGAGAGGACAGAGGTCAGTCCTGGAGCCAGGAACCCCTCCATCCACCTCACCCTGCCGGACTTCCAGGACGCCTCCACAGGTCTCGTCTCTCTCTCGGCTTTTAAAAAGGCACCGGATTGCAACCGGCTGAGTCGATGACTTTGAATGAAAACAAAAGAATGTCCCCCAGACCGGCAAATATGCCGGTAAAATGTCACGGATCCGATTCACCTCCACACGCGTTTCCACGGGGATCTGAGTTATGTTGCTATTCAGTGAGTGGAATTCTGTTAACATTAGTACCTTTAAAGCAGTAGGTTACCCTATACAGTCATTTATTCGCTCCGTGGTGCGTGACTATACAGCAAACCGACGTCGTAGCGACTGAAAAATGTCTTGGTTCCTGACGACCCCCCGAAACCCAAAATAACCACATAACACTGTCACATGGAAAAGTGAAATATGAGACTACTAAACATCTAAACAACTATGAGATAAAAGATAACCAGACTCACCTTATCACGCTGCCAAATCTTGATTGTTGTGATCGTGCTTGGCTAACGGACCTCGGGCGGGTCATTACCCTTCATTACAGGATCATTACCGGTACAGTACAAACCCGGGGCTGACGGTCATCGGTGCGCCCCGAGGGGATTGAGTCACCAGGGCAGGGACCGTTCCACGTCCGATGTCTACGGCGATGTCTGTAAATCACCCTCAGAGAGCTAAAGAAAAAATAAATACCCATGGTGCACCAAAGGTTAGGGCCAGGAAACAGTGGCTCTGCTGTTGGTTGACGATCAAGCGACCTAAATTTTTCCATTGAAATGCGACAATGTGGCGATATGATGCTCCGGTACGGCTAAAATAAACTGTATGTTTGTATGTCTCTGTCTTCTATCGTTGGATATTTGATCTGATTGGAAATGAATCAATGATCCGTCTTCCATGACCAGCAAATATTCGCCTGTAATGGTTGCTATTTATTAACCCTTCAATTGCTGTCACAGGTTTGTTGAGCCCTTCGTCGATTGCGGCGTCCCGTCTTGAATCGGCGCTCTCTGACATCAGCTCCACCCGTCGCCAAGGTCCCACCTACATCTGGACCACGCTGGAGTGCATCTGGCTTCAGGCTGGTATGAAACAACACAAGCGACTTCTAACACACCCATAATGCTTCAGTCTCTTGGGAAATGTTGTTTGTATCCTGTAAATGTATGTGTGTAGGAGTAATAATGCATTCATTAATTCACTCTGAGGCTAGCTAATGCTACTGCTAATGTCCTTTACTCACAGCCACGACTACTGAATGTTAGCTTAAGTTGTCAGGTCAATCCGTCTTATCCAAAGATTTCACAACTTTTACATTTTATGTCAACAACACTCGTCACAAACAAACACACATGGATATGAACGTACAGAAGGCTACCTGGTTATCATGGCACAACAGGTGGAAAAAACGCTGATACAGCCAGTGATGGGAAGGTAAGGTATTTCTAAGATAAGGTCAGGTATTTTAAGATAAAATGTAGTAACAAGGTATGTTAAGATAAGGTAAAGCAAGGTAAGGTAAAGGTAAGGTAAGGTAAAGGTAAGGTAAGGTAAGGTAAAGGTAAGGTAAGGTAAGGTAAAGGTAAGGTAAGGTATTGTAAGACAAGGTCAAGAATATTAAGATAGATACGGAGATACTCAGATCTAGTTGTCTCGCCAGCAAGTGAGAAAAGTCGCTCAGACTCTTATAATTGCCCATTTTTCCTAACTCCAACACATAAACTTCCGATAATGGCAATCGTAAGGAGTTACGTGTTACTCGTGTCACCTGTTAGTGGCTATAATGTTGTGGCTGATCAGTATTCAGAGAGCTACTCTGTTGTCATAGCTCAAAGGAGAGGATTTGAGGGAAATTAGGTAATAATAATAATAATAATAATACATTTAATTTAGTGATAGATGCCACTACTACTCGACCTTCAATCTCAGTCAGTCTGTTAAAGTTCACCAGAGTCGATCATCTTAGAAGAAGAGTTCAGATATGTTCTACACAAAAATAAAAAAAAACACTCCATCCATCCATCCATTCAGCAGGACTGCATGATGGGAATCCATACACCGCTCAAACAAAGACAGTGATGCAACCAGCATACCAGTGTCTTACAGCGCTGGAGATAATGGCCGGTGAGGTCGTTGGGGTCACGTCCCCTGTGGCTTTTTTCGTAATATGAAGTTGTTTTATTTGCTCCTAAATGGGAACTCTGCTTTTTCTCTGCTGAGAAATAGAACATGTTCTCTGCTGATTTTGTGGCAAACACGAGGCTGAGCCGGTTGTACCCGACCCACCCTCCTCTCCTTCCCAACATTCCTCTTCTCATCTGTCACTTCCTGTCTCAATCTCACATCCTTATCAGACACGCACACACACACAAGCACGCACACACACACACACACAGTGCCTGCAAATGTTCAAGTTGACCGCCTACACTGATCTAATTTTCTTTCTACCTGGGAGTTCAGGTCAGGAACAGGAATAGGAAATGACTCTTTCTCATCTTTCGGAGTATGCATAATATCATTTCCCACCTTTGAATTCATGAGTTACAGAAAAACACAAAACATTTGCTACTTAACATAAACGGAGTTCAAGGGTAGTATATTTGCACAATCTGGTCCTCTCTCTCTCTCTCTCTCTCTCTCTCTCTCTCTCTCTCTCTCTCTCTCTGTAAGACAGCACTCTCAGAGTTTGGAACTGAGGGAGATTTCTTTGTCAGGGTTTTTCTATAGGTGGCTATAGGAGGCCCCCCAGGAGAATGACTGACTGCTGTCAACAGTCAGTGGCAGTTACCACTGAGTTTGCATCTTCCTGGACATCATTGTTAGTGCTTGTTAGTGTGATTCTGTGTGTATATGCGGTTGAGTGTGCGTGCGTCTGTGTGTGTGTGTGTGTGTGTGTGTGTGTGTGTGTGTGTGTGTGTGTGTGTGTGTGTGTGTGTGTACGTGAATGTCTTGGGTCCGTCCTCATCTTCCCAGCAGCAGCAGAGAAAGGAGGCAGGCCGCTCCAGTATGCAATGGCCATATTTAGGCAAGATTTTCATGACTTCCCAGGCATTGAATAGCTCCCACCCCCTTTGTCATGCTTAGTGTGTGTGTATATGTGTGTATTTTTGTTTGTACCGGTCCATCCCAGTGATGTGTTTTATCTTTATGCCTCATTAAAAGTTGTTGCATGCTCTGTATTTTCAGCTAGCTAACACCATATTTCCCAGCATTGCATCCTCCTCCGAGGAGGAGGAGGAAGAGGAGGAGCAGGCAGGTTGTTCTCTTTGGCCGGAATCTATAGCGGAAAATAGAGTAAATAACTTTTAAAAATGTGAATAATAACACATAACGAAGTAGGTACATTTGTAAGTATAAATAATGTCGTATAGCATAGCAGTCAGGAAAATTAAACAGATACTGTTAGAGTATCTAATTAAAGATCAATAGTATCGCTGAACAATGATTTATAAACTCTACATCATTAAGAAAATACTATAATCCACAACCTGCCATAAACATCTGAACTGTAACTTTAAATCATAGATGCTAACAGTAAGAGCAGTTTTTGGTTGGCTTTGAGGCGAGGCTTAAGGGAATTGCGGCACCGTAATTATTTCTTTGATTTGTTGCATAAAAACTTCATGAACATTCTATTAAGTCACTTCCTCTTAAGCGTAGCATCAGTGCATCAACACTAGGGGGTGCTAAACATATTTCATAGAACGCTAATTCACTGACGGCTGTTCAACAGGAAGTTCGGTGGTCAACTTATCTGCAGATGGATGGTTCCATCCCTGCCACTACATGTTTTTGTGCCTTTGAGCAAGATACTGAACCGCTCCAAAGGCAGATCCACTGGTGTACCGGTAATAGTGTGAATAGTAACCGTTCCCATTGAGCAGGTAGCGCCTTGCATACCAGAGTGCGTGAATGCAGACGTATGAAGATTCCCTCTGAGTTCTGTTTTATTTTTGTCTGACTGTCCGTCTTGAGAGATATACCTCCTCTGAGATCGGGTCTTGCCACTTCTGCTGGGTCTGTAGGGTGTTTACATATACTATTCTTACCAAGGTCAGAATGTACCTGCCAATGCTTGGACTGTTGTTTACCCATTTTCGGGTCAGGGTATATCATGACTGGTGGCCTAGCATTCATTAAAGGAAGCCCCGCTAACTGACTGCCAATTCTGTTTGATGGGAGTGAGAAGCGTTCAGGAATGTGACAGAGGTTGAACACCTTTTTAATGGAACTCCATTTAGAGACGCACTCCAACCTTTTTGAACACAACTTATCTTCAAATATTGCTTTGATTGGGGATTTAACCTAAGGACCAACCAGCCTCAGCAATAGAATCATGATACACCGATTGGAACATTATGTCGTCTTTGGGGTTGGTCTCTGGTCTTGCTGGTTTGTGAAGAAGAGTGGTCTAGTCAGCCACGTAGTCCTTGGAAACTCTGGATCCTGGGATTCAATAAGAGGGAAGAAAGCTCGTTCGTTTCAGGTCATTGTCTCGGTTGATAAACTCCTTAATGACGACGGTCAATGCTTCACAACTCTAACCTGGTCACCATCAGGTGAGCCACGTCACATATGTGGTACATACCTCTAGTAGTACTGATGGTGATTCATGCCATCTACTACAGTCTTCCAATGCGTCCTCAGGAAGACACATATCCTCCTCTGTAGCCTGGGTCAGAAGCTTTTGGATTGAAAAAAGACTACTCGGTTCCGACACGGCAATCCGCATGTGAACAGCTTTTACTCTCAGGGACGTGAAAAGTGAAGGAGTCAAAGATAATGTTCCAGCTGACTCAAGGCTCCATTGGACAATTAGACATCCACGGAAAGTTTGAGGTCTTTAATATCCTTAGCGCTCTCCTCTGTAGGAAATTCATTCACCACGTCTGTTCCATCCCAGAATAATGATCAGCCAACCGTTATGATTGTGAAAATCCCTTTCTACAAAGTGCCTTACATCCCTGCCATAATAATTATCTTGCTGTTTGGCTTCCTTTTTTTTGCAAACTTAGGAAATGTCGGCAGTCTCTGCAGCCCAGTTAAAAAAAAGTAGAGCATTTGGGGCACACATGCAGTGAGTCCCAATGGGTTCTCTTCAGAATCTGAGAGGCCATCCAATGAAACTTTTATGAAGGTCTGGCCCAGAAAGGAATACCTTATTTGAGTAATATCCCTCTCTACGTTGTCCTTGAATTGGCCACTTCACAAATTTTGTCTGGAGTTTGAGAAAGGTAAACACCAAATGTAGGGAGTTCAAACATGTTGTGTCTTTTTTGAGTGGTGGTTCACTCTCAACCCTGTCAAGAATCTTTAGTAGTAACTAGATAAGGTGTCCTTTCGTCTTTTCGGTTTGCTCAACTGAGTGGGAAAGCAGGTTGTCATTCTCTATTGTACAGAAGACTCTTTTTCCGAGCGGATCTTTGTTCTACGTACTTTGTACTTTGTACTTTGTGTGGGTTTGTGCAGGGGAGGATTCTTGTCATTGCCTTTAATACTGTCTCACATCTGATTCTAGGCGGCATTGTGGCAAAGTGGGTAGCACAGTTGCCTCACAGCAAGAAGTTCCATGTTCAAATCCAACTCTGACCAAGTCCAGGGCCTTTCTGTGTGGACTTTGCATGTCCTCTCTGGGTTGCAGGTGGTCTTTGTACTTGGTTTGTCTTGAAGGCTCCCCCTTTGAATACAGCATCTACTGTATGATGACTCACCAAAGGTTCAGTGTTTGAAGATTTTGAATGTGAAGGCCATTGTACTGTTTTCAAACTTGATAAAGCACAGAGGCGGCAGAATATCAGCAACTGGATCGAGAGATGTTGAGATGTTGAGATGGTGAAGGTACTATGTTTCTGGTTTTGGGATCTCTGATCTACTCTTTGTCATTTCATTACACTCAATTAGTACAGGAAGTGGGATATTAATTCTTTCCATTTACAGATACCTCAATGAACTCATTGGCCCTTCTGCCAAGTGTTTACGCAATCGCTGCACAAGTTTGGACTTTGTATGTCATGGCTGCCTTCCTGGTGCTGAACATGTCCATAAATCTGACTTGGCTACTTCCTACATCGTCACATTTCATGGAAAATAGACGTCGTCAAAATTCTACTTCGGTGTCTTCATCACAGCAGCGCCACTGTTTCCTGCCCAACACCATTGTGGCACAAATATAACGGCATATTTCGAGAACAACCCTTGCACGCGTTAAACTCCTTTGTCCGTGTTTCAAGACGGGTCGGGTGGGTTGCCGACATCACCGCAGACCCCTGACGCCCTTGACGTGGGCCAGTTCCCCATCTGGCAACGCAATGCGTTCGGGGCGACTTGAGGACAGTCAGCGCCGGTCTGTACTCTACCGGTAATGATCCGGTAATGACCCGCCAGCTGCTGAGATAATTGGTCTCCCGACACCTAACCTTAAAGAACTAAACCATAAAGGCATGGAACGCATTGCTACCTCGATATGTCAGGACATCACACAGCCGCCAATCACCACCTCCCCCTCCCGTCCTCTAGGCAGAGGTGCAGAGCACTGAGGTGTAGAAAGGCTCGCTTTGGGAAAAGCCGGATCCCTGTGGTCTTTACCACCTTTAACAGAGGGCCTCGCTGAACAGGCCTGAGTGTGGATTGCTGCCTGTCAACAGACGTCATCGTTGTACGTTGTGTCTATCATGTGTGATCTGACACGTACAGGACTCTAAAAAAAGATTTTCCCCTCCGGGACAATAAAGTCTAAAATCCAAAGTCCAAGCTACTTAAAATGGTCAGAACCATCATATCTGCTGCTGTTGCCCTTTAACACTTTGGCACCTTCAGCTTCTCACTGTAGATTAACGTTATCAGTTCCAGCTTTGATGACTGTCTCCGTTTTTCCAGTTTTTTAACTGTTTCGGAGTCTCCTTCTTGAAGAAGAAGCAGTTTTGGTCGCCTCTACTTTTTTTGCAGGTTCTTGCTGTTTCTAAGCCGAGTCTAGAGCAATTTAACGAGCATGATTGTTTCAATGCCATCTTGTGAGCAATCTTTCAGCTGGGACCATTACTGACATGAATATGGTTTTACTATCTATGAGTCCTGGAAGTTGTTCCAGGCAACATATTTTCAGCTATACATATTTATTGATTATAATGTTTCCAGCTTTGAATTCTCAGAGAAGCGGGAAGGTTATTGTGTTTAGCAGGATATAATAATGGAGAATATTTAGCTTGTTAGAAGACATAAAATGACAAATAAGTAGCAAACCTCCGCAAAACTACATCAGAACCCTAATTTTAGGAAATATCCGTGCAGATTTCTCCGTTAATGTCTGATTTACTGCCAGCCTCTAAATCAACCGACGGTTCCAACAACTCTCTTGACATCATCAAATACTCTGCAGCCGCTCGTCTCCTGCACCTTTCACTTCAGCGTCTCTGTTCAGTCCACTGGGCCCCCACCTCCACACCAAAAGAAAGATCATAGGAACAAAAGCAGGAATAGCACCATTGTGACATCACTACTCCAAACGGCTTCTTATTCTATTTCATTTTAAATGCTGCGAAGGATGTAACGTCACCAAAATTGAATCACCTCTAGGATATTTCATGTAAATCCATTCTGTAGTTTTTCCAGAGTCCTTCTCGCAAACAATCGGACAAAACAAACAAACAAACGCACAGGAGTGAAACAAAAACTCCTTGGCGTAGGTTATTTCTAATAATAGCTCCAGTATAGCAATGAAGAAGAGGAACGGATGGTTCCAAGAATGGTTGGTTGGTCCAAACATGTTAACATATCTGTAAATTATAGATGACTCACAGATTGAGCTGTTTTTTTGGATAGCAGCAACATAATGTTCCCTCAAATCTCATGGAGCGAAAAAAAAGAAGTCACCACACGTCACTTCCTGTCATCCTGAATATTTTCATGACCTCACTTCCTCCTAAGTGTGGCCTCATTGTACCTCCACTAGGTGATGCTGAGGAACACACAATAGAAACCCAATAGATTGTCTATTTTCTAAATCATGTAATATTGTTTATTACATTAATAGTTACTTTTACTAACTAAAGTTTACTACTGTTTGTCGTTTCATTTAATTTTGTCTCGTAAAGTCAAAAGTGCCTTATAGATTAAAGTTCATTGTTACACATTAATACGCACAAGCAGAGAAACATAAAAGCTGCAAAACTCTCACTTCAATCCAATTAGTCAGGAATAATACATTTTTCTCACGTCGTACTGTCGTTGTTTTCTTTTCTCCATTCTATTCATCGCCCACTCCCATTCTTCCTCCTCAGCTTCATCTGCTTAACTCTTCCTCTTTCTCCATCTCCTCCATCAGGGGAGTTATTCATGACAGGCGGCCGTCTGAAGGAGGCCCAGTTCTGCATCGCGGAGGCCAGCTCGCTTTTCCCCACCTCGCATTCGGTGCTCCTGCAGCGGGGTCGCCTGGCCGAGCTGCGGGGTCAACTGGACGAAGCCAAAGGCCTCTACGATGAAGCCCTGGCCATTCACCCCACAGGAGAGCGAACGCTGGTGCACATGGTGAGAGACAAAGGAGGCTGCAAAGGAGGCTGCTTTTAAATTACAATTATGTTAGAATGAATGAAAGTGAATCCGAGTCAACAATTAACCTGATTAAAACAACTCAGATGACAGTTTTCTGCCTTCTACTGTATTCATATCTCATCAGAATTACAGAATTACCTTTTCCTGCTTATAGCTGTGAACATTATGGGAATTTTTCCCATTATCAACTTCCCACCCACATGACGTAAACGCATCATCACTATAGCTACAAGTCTGAGTTTTCGCTAGATGAGTGACAGCTGAAGGGTCATTTCAAGGGCCAATCAGATTTTTGTCCAGCTAAGCCCCCCCCCCTCTAGATATGCCTCTTATGTTAATTCATTGCAAGCAAACTGTCAGAAGACAAAAGCAAACTTGGGCTCATAATCAACCAAAGACATTAAAGACATTCTCTCTCTCCGCCGGTCACACCCACATTATCCTTCATCTGAGCAGATCATCTCTCTCTCTCTCTCTCTCTCTCTCACTTCAACACCATCTAGCTCCTCGCTCAACCCTTCTCTGGCTCAGCCTTTCTTCCGGATGATCCTCTGGATTAACCTTAGCTTCTCTGAACTTTAAACTTATGCTCTTGTCATGATGAAGGGACCAGTTAATGATATTCCCCCCAAACTCAAGGCTGGCTAACTTGCTCACACACAATGTCTGTGGTCTCCATAGTGACCATAGATGAGCTGCTCCGTATCGCTATGACTCAGGTACTGACCACCTTGTGACCACATAAGGCTAACTCTCTTGCTCGGGCCGTACACATTAGTGTCAGGGTTTTTGCATGTGTGTGTGTGTGTGCGTGTGCGTGTGTGTAGTGGAGTGGAGTGCAGTCCCATTGGGGTAGACAGAGGTATGCATCTCTTCCATATTAGGTCTGTTGGGGGAATCAATCCCACGGGGCGAAGAGTTGAATAAAAGCCAGCTGGCAGGGTCCTATTCTGGGTCTCTTACAGGGCAGATGTGTCCTCAGAGTGGGTGTGTGTGTGTGTGTGTGTGTGTGTGTGTGTGTGTGTGTGTGTGTGTGTGTGTGTGTGTGTACTTGTGAAAGGCAAGATTCTGTTTGGATTTGGCACATTTTGTCATTTGCAGTTTTCACAAGGACAACGCTGAGAGAAAAACAACCATTCATGCTCACAGTCACATCTACAGGCGGTTCAGCGTCACCAGTTCAGCCATACTGTATGTGTTTGGGCTGGGTGGAGGAAGACGGGTTTCACGCAGGGAACGGCACAGTAAGCCATCAGTGATTCCCACTATAGGTGGGTTTACATGGACAGCCTAATAACATCCCCTTTCCGAAAGAAAAGTCCCTTTCCGAAAGAAAAGTCCCTTTCCGAAGGAGAGTTCATTAATTAACAAGGAGTTCGTCTAAGTCCTTTCATGAAAGCGTTTCCGACAGCCAGTCGCTGCATCTAAACGCTGTTTCTAAAGCTTCCTGTTAGAGTTGTATCTGTGCATGACCAGAGTCGTGACATGAGTTTTTTCAGCGCCGCGACACATTTTGAATACGTCAACTTCCAAACAGTACGGGTCTACTTCAGAGAGTCTTTTTCTGATGGCAGCTTTGAAAGAGTTAAACATAGTTGGACGGTTAAATGGACGAAGATTCACTTCCTGTCCACGCCCTCTTTGTCGTATTCTTTATGGAATTGTCGGCGCCGGCTACATCAAAGATCGGTCGTGTTAACGTGAAAACTCAAAAAACTGTTTGAGGGATCGTTTTCAAATCGTATTCCTTGATAGATCTCAGTGTGAGAAAGAACTGGGTTGATTTTGGGATAGATCGACTTTATATTACTGAATGAAGAGGGAGCTTTATCTCCAAAGGTCTCCGGGCCATAACTTCTCAACCGTTTGTCCGATTTAGTGCAATTTTGATGCATATGAATCGATTCCAGGGGATCTACACTTTTAAAATCGTAATTTACTCTATTAGTTCATATTTTAATCACCAGAAGAAGAAGAAGTTGTGAGTGAGATAACACGAAGGATCTGCGGCGGACGAGGTGGCGACGACGATTCAATGAAATCCCCGACTCTTCTGGGATATAATTACCAAGCAGTAATTAGCTTCATTCATATCCTGCTAGTAATCCCCATACGTAAAAGTATAAGTAATCCCATTACATCTCTATTTCCATTCACTTTAAGGGGTACACAGTTATCTTATTTTGAAACCAAATTTCTTGATGACCAAGTGTTCAGTAACGCGTTGGACGTCTTCGTAGAGCCGTCTGGTAGACGAGGTCATCTTTGCGTTGTGACGGAGCCTGAATGAGACAGTCTGTGGGACATTTCATTTCAAGCCTCACCTCTCTGCCAGAAACTCCACCCACAGCTGCTGATACGCTCTGGCTCTGAATTCATGCTTTTATTTTGATACTGTACTGGCTTGTGTACACTCAGTGGGCTGGTGGCCCATTTATTGTGCTCTGCCTCAAGGGTAATTCTGATGATATCCTGCTTGATGTTTTATACACCAGAGCTATTATTATACAAAAGCACATGCTGTCCTGTACCTGAACGTCCTCAAAAATCGCTCCAGCGTTTTTTTGTGTTAATAGAGACAACAGCTGACACCCTCACCTTAGGTGGGTTTACATGGACCGCCTGAGTCCGAATAGATTAGATAAAGACGCTTAATCGTAATGAAAATGTTGCATGTAAAGACCTCTTTCTGAAAGAAAAGGCTCTTTCCCAATGAGATTTCATTCTTTTGCAAGGAGGTAGTCTGAATCCTTTTATAAAAGCCTTTCCGCGCTGCGCTGTTCTTTCTTTTTTTGGGGTGGAGCCGGGGGCTCAGTGGATTGAACAGAGACGCTGAAGTGAAATGCGCAGCAGACAAGCGGCTACAGAGTATTTATTCATCATTTATTCAGTTTATTCATCACGACTTTGAAGAAGTTTAACACTGTTGGACGGTTACAAGGAGGAAAAGTGACTTCTGGAAAGGTTTAATCCGTATAGGATAAAAGCGTTCCGGTGTAAACCCACCTACTGATTTTACTAGCGCTATTATGTTTTTCTCACATGATCTTTTGCCCGCGCTGCGGTCGTCATCTCTCGGAGATATATATAACGCTACTGAGACAGAACATGGGGCGTATCAGGTCCAGTGGTCCAATCAGATTGCTCATCAGGTAGCATCTTGCCTTTTGAATGAATCACAAACCTATGGAGCGACCAGTGTGAGCAAACAGGATTCAGTGAGTGGGCAGTTGCTCAAGGAGGCTTCAAGGGGGGGGATGGAACCACCGAACTTCCTATATGTGGACATTTGGTGTGTGTGCGTGTGCATGGATGGCCACGCACTCACATTTTACTTTTCCAAAAGAAGCATATTAATTTTCCTTTGGCAAGCATTCTATGAAGGACGAGAACTTGTGCTCATTGAATTAATCGCGTTCCAATTATCAAATGCCCCCATCTCTCTCTCTCTCTCTCTCTCTCTCTCTCTCTCTCTCACTTCCTATCTCCTCTCCTTGCCGTGGATCGGGGTGGTCATCAACTGATTAGATAATGCAAATACATTATTTATAACTCTTTCACGTTCTCTGTGCTTTATGGGATTGCCTAGCAACCAGGGAAATACAGTCTTTTGATAACCACGGAGACAGAGATAGGAGGAGTGTGGGGGAGAGGGAGAGAGAGCGAGAGAGAGAGAAAGATTCCGTCATTAGAGAGATGGTTAGGACTTGACTTATGCCTTCATTGCTTCGTACGGTTCGTCTGTGCTCATTATCTTCTCCGACACCTCTCGTCTTTTCTCTCAGTGACCCTCTCACTCTCTTCGCATATTTCCAAGTTTAGGTCTTCCTCATTTGCTCACACCGCGTTTCCTTCCAAGCGTTCTTCCTCGCCACGGCTTCTCGCATCAACCCTGCCTTTCATAGTTTCTCCTTTCGGCTGGTTTTCCTCTGCTGTTGCTAGCTCGTGCGTACATGAAGGTGGTCGTGGTCGATGTGGACCATGCTGGGATGTATTACAGAGCGACCATAGAAAGTGCCTCCAGTGAAGCGTTAGAACAAGCGAAGCCAGAAAATCGGACGGATGGAATAAGATTATATTTGAGGGCTTATTGGCATTTGATTTGACATTTGGAATAAACGATTTATTCCCTTTTCTTGAAGAGAAACTTAGTTCTGGCTCATAATTGTACAGTGAATTTTTGGTACCACTTTAGAATAAGACTCTTTATAATTGGTTTATATTTAGGTTATAAATGAGGCTGTAAACAATTTATAAGTCATACACAACCTTGTAATCCTAAGTCTGATATGGTTCAGATATGATGGAACATTTATATTTGGCTCTAATAGTTCGTATTTTACTCCCTATGAAGAGCATCTTCTCTTTTTCTTCTCTCTACTATATTTTAGTCAAATAAAAAATGAAAAATAAGCCTTGCTACTGATCCATGAGAATTCTCCTCCGGCTGTCAAATTATTGCTTTGAAGGCGTAATGAATGAGTGAAACGTATTTTTGGAACAAGTTGCCAAGTAGTGAAAGTGGAAGCCAACATGACAGAAGGATGAACGACAGCCGCGCCTCACTTCTCTGGCCAGGTTTAATCAGGGATGGGATTAAATGCTCAGGTGAAGGCTGTTCCTGGTTCAGCGGCGGGACGCGAGGACACCGGGTTACACCGTCTGCACGTGTGCGCGGTTCAGTCCAGCTCACGGGCTTTCAACGGACCTGAGTCACGACACATAACATGCCCTCTGGCTGCCAAATCAAATTAGTATCGACCACGTGGATACGAACCACGGCGCCACGCTGAAACCGCACGACAATGTCTTCTCTTAATCCCAAACCCATTTACAGTTGTGCTCTATTCTTACTCTCCCGTTTGCAATGATCCGTTACAACTTTACAGACTGCATCTAAATATAGAGTTCGGCTTACTGTGTGTAGAAGACGTTAGTTTCTGTTCGGTTGATTATAAGACGTAACCTTTAAGACCGTTCCGTTAACCTCGCTGATTCGGGGTTTGCAACCATCAGCTGTAATCAGCGTCCGGCTTTTGCTCATTAGCTTGATTGCATGCTTAAAAACTGGGATGCACCGTTAATGAGCACTTAAGCACTAAACTGCACCTTAGTTATTTACATACATATATATATTATTCCAACAAATACATCTGTGCTGCCTGTGTTTCTGTAGGTGGTTTGTTTGAGTGTTACAAAGTTCTCCCTCTGTCCAAACGCAACGTGAAATATGAATGATATCAGCCGTCACCAAGGGACAAAAACTCATTTCCTCATTGCTAATCAATCCCATAATCCTATCTCTGTTTGGTTCATATGTTTGCTCTGTTCTTTTCATCCTCTTCAATCTACCTCATAGAACCATATTGTCGGTTGTTTGTCTGCGTGTGCGACGTAAGCAGGAGGACTTTTGAACGTCTTTTTTAAAAAGTTGACAACGGGTAAGGGAAGAGTTTAATAGATTGTTTTTTTTAACTTTTATACCATTATGAGGCCCATCGCTAAGATGGTTTCTCACCTGGTCAAGTTTGGTTTCATTGAGAGGCTACATGGGAAAAATCATCACGCCATGTCAATCAGGGCGAGTCATGTCGTTGCCATAGTAGGATTTGTATATTCTTTTGGATGAGGTAAGCACTTTCATTCTACTGTTTAATGTCATAGTACTGGATATTATGGTCATGACATTGTACATATTTGAAGTCAAACATTAATCAAAGCACATATTTCCTCTGGACCTACTCTGCCTCTTATCCCTACAGAGGGATTTAGGGTTCCATCACCTGCCAAATCCCTCTTTAACCCCTGGCGAGCGTCATACTCGGACATGCATGTATGCAGAAGCACTTCTGTGTGATGAGAACACCGCGTACCAATCCTTGGACGGATGCCTGTGATATCTGCTGCAGAGGGGAATGTAGACAGGCTCTGGAGCTAGAGGGGCGACGGTGAGCCGTAGGATTTGAAAAAAACATCCCTCCTCAAGCTGTCCTCGTGCAGCTGGATAACTCAGTAGGTCACAACACTGACTTTGGTCCAGGAGACTGCTGTTCGAATCCCAGTCAAAAGAAGGCGTGGTAGAAAATCCAGTATGGACCCTGGGCCGAGGTCTTCAGTGCAACTAGCCTACCCAGCCACATCTAGTACTGGTCCCAAGCCCGGGTAAATGGGAGGTCGGGAAGGGCATCCAGCGTATAAACCGATGCTAAATCAATTTGCAGAACCGGATTGACCCGCACTCATAGTGGCGACCCCCTTAAAAGAATATAAATTGAAGGAGTCGAAAAAAAGTTGCTCTATATTTCAAGCTATCGTCAAATTTTCCTTGAGCAAAATGCTTGACCCCAAGTTGCTCCCAATGGTTTCATTGGTGCCATTGGTGCCGCTTTGGGTGGTGCATTCCGCTTTGGGTGGTGTAGACTAAATATAGACTCAAAAACAAAAGTATCACTCAGTACTACTTTACATCTCCAGAACTTTGGGGTTTAAATTTGTTCTTATTTCTTAATGCATTCGGCGACATTATGGAATCGTCATCGCCGCATCTGAGTCGTCCTTCAGCCGCAGAGTCTTTGTGTTCAAAAGAATTTTATTGACCATTTTCAAATGTTAGACCCATGTTGACTTCAGCAGGTCGGGTCTATATTTCCCACAATAGGGGGAGCTTTATCTCCAAAAGGTCTTTCCCAACCGTTGGTCTGATTTAGTCCAAATGTGGTGAATATAGATGGACTCCAGGAGATGTCTAAGGTTTTACACTAAAAGTTCATATTTAACCCACTAGGGGGAGCTTTTTGTGGAAAACACAGTTTCTCGTCTGCCTTTCCAACCACATGTCCGTAAGTATTTGTCTTCGCTATTAATCTATGGGATCTTATCTGAGATCATATTGCCATTCAGTATGCTAAATGCAACAACAGGGACAATAGAACTTACTGTTTCCCAACCGTAAAGATGTTTTTTGAGAAATGTACATAAGGACCTATATAGAAGATAGAGCTAAACAAATTTAAAAGATGTCTGCAAAGGGGTGAAAGCCAACTTGGGACAGAGCAAAGGCAGCAGGATAGGTCCAGAACCTGAGGATCAGGTATTGGCCAATGAACTGAATCTGTTTTTCATCAGGTGAGATTCTGGCCCCTCTCTCTCCTCGATCCACCCTGAGTAGACACCCACAACACCTCACATATCACCCAGGTTCCTTGGTGCCTTCCAGACTGTACAGCTGTCATTACTCATCGCAACTTTGAAAGAGTTTAACATGGTTGGACCGTTAGATGGACGAAAAGTCACTTCCTGTCCACGCCCTCTTTGTCGTATTCTTCTTCTGGGCGCTTGTTGGCGGTCGACGCCCAGCTCATCATAGCATTGTCGCCACCTTAGGAACTGGAGTGTGGATAATCTGCGTATGTCAGAAAGCTATTTCCGATTAGATGATTCGATGCACGTAAACCCCGGGTCAGAAAAGATCACAGGTCGTGTAAACAGGCGACCGACATTGCAATTCAGCGAGGTTTAATTCGTACAGGAGAAAAGTGTCCCGTGTAAAAACCCACCTATTGACCACCTCACCAACAGCTACGGTATGTGAGGCATCGTGACATGTGACTCCGATGAGGTAGTTTTCAGTCCAGCAGCTTAACATGGGAAAAGTGCTTTTCTACTTTTCTCTTCACGATATACACATCAGACGCAATAGAGGAAATCGTCACCTCCACAAGTCCTCCGATCGGTCAGCCATCTTGGAACGCATATCAAAGGGGAAGTGATCTGGGCTACGGGGATTTCATCAGGAACCTTCGTTAAGAGTGTGAAGTCAATCACCTGCAGATTAAACACCGCTAAAACAGAAGGACTTTGATGGTGAGCCGTTGCTGGAGATCACAGAGGTGAACATTCGGGGTTTGAACACTGACAGGCCGAATCATACAAATACTTGACTGTTCATCTGGACCGGTTTGATAACACAGGCCAAGGTCATCCCCATTAAGAAATATACTCTCCTATACACCTAAAAGTATTTGTTTAATTGCCCCCAAAAGTACAACACCAGTATTTCAAACTGGTGATTAATCATGATTAATCAAAGCCTATTATTGTGCTTAGTCAATTATTTTTCGTTAATCGGTGGCGGCTGGGGTTCTGGGGGCAGAACCGGAGCACTTATTCAAAGGTTGCTTGTTCAGTCCTCATTGACCCTATTCCAGATGGCTGCTCTGCTGGACTAGGAGTGATGTTGTGAATGGTAATCTCTCCAGATGAGTAGGCGGCGCCTTTTATGGTAGTCTACCTCTGTATGAATGTGTGTTCTGGCTCATTTAGTCAAGAACTTTGAGTGATGGGTCAGTCAGTGAAGTGTCAGGGATCCAGCCTAGGAAAAGGTGCTATTGTAAGCACAGAGCATAAATCATTTACACAACTTAATGATAATTATTTGAATCAGGCCTCTGATTATAATTATAAATCAGACGCCTCTCCTATGAAAATTTTTTTTTTTTTCTCATATGATCGCATCGACTAATTACTCTTTTATTAATGTGTTCGTCTAAAACTGAATCTAACAGCACGAAGAAGAAAAAAAAGGAAATCCAGACAGACTGCAAAGGTTGGCCGACCACATTCTAGTCTGGTCCCACTGCCAAAAAGAAAAAAATGCTTACATATAAACGACGTTTTAAACAGCTTGTCGAGAAAAGACAAGTTTTACCAGTATAAGTGGTATGTTCTAAGGTGTGTGTGTGTGTGTGTGTGTGTGTGTGTGTGTGTGTGTGTGTGTGTGTGTGTGTGTGTGTGTGTGTGTGTATGAGTGAGTGAGTGTGTGTGAGTGTGTGTGTGTGTGTGTGTGTGTGTGTGTGTGTGTGTGTGTGTGTGTGTGTGTGTGTGTGTGTGTGTGTGTGTGTGTGTGTGTGTGTGTGTGTGTGTGTGTG